>SNQJ01S0163341.1:0-13154 GCA_010110895.2 Picea sitchensis | reverse complement strand
GTTGAACATTCATGCACGAGTTTTCACAGCAGGGTTTATCTTAATGTGGTCACTTGTGAAATTATAAGATTTATGTCACTATATCTCTCATTTGTTCTGTCGTTACCATTCAAAAGCATTGTTGCTTCATGTTTACGTGAAGTATTGGAAAATCTGGTGCGGGTTGGCCTCATCAAACAGTGAACGCAGATGCTATGTACAGGATGAATAGGAGATGATATTTCAGGTCAGTTTGACAGTTCATTTTAGTAGCTTAATCAATATAAGATTTTTTTGTAGTTTAGATTTACAGTATAGATTGTTATTTTTATTGCTAAGCTAGATAGCTTCCATTTCATTTTCTGTTTATAAAGTTATAAAAACTCAAAAAAAAAAAAAAACACCAACTTCGCTGTCATAAGTCAATTCATATATGATTTTGAAGATTTCGATTAAAATGTGCATCTTGTGAATACTGTACATATGATAAAGATTTAAATATATCAATACACTGTACATTTAATAAGTAGGATTACTATTTTATTAATATTAATTAGCGAACTGTGAATATATATTAGATTTATATATAGTTGCAACAATTGTTTTTCACTTAGTTAGTTTCTTTAGTTTAGTTTTTTTTACTTTCCTAGGACTTAGATCGGCCAATGGAGCCGCTAAACCTGTCGGAGTGGATTAATCCAAATGGCTTGGGTTATTTAGACAACCCCAGACCGAATTCACTCCTCCAGTTGACGAGCGGTCAATTTTTCCCGTCAACACATATTTAGTTAATATTTCCACTACCATGTAGATATACTCCCTTCCCTGCACCTTTGGAAATCCTGTGATGAAGTCCATGGAAATACTATCCCACTTCGACTCTGGAATCGAAAATGGTTGAAGCAGTCCCACTGTATGTGTAATCTATGAATTTTTCTATTGGAAATTCATGCTCTCCTTCGCATGATTAAGTACATCCTCCTTGAGACCCTTCCAGGAAAACCTCTCCCTCCCCTGCCTATAGGTTTTTCAGATACCCTTCGTGTTGTGCCAATGGAACGTCATGTACTACCATAAAAATATTATCCTTGAGTTTGGAATCAGGGAAAAGATAGATATCGTCTTTGTAGTAGATTATGTCATCCACTACCCTATATCGTTCATCCTGAATACTTCCCTCCACCATCTCAAAGGTGATGGTGTTCTTGGAGTATTCCACCAAAAGAGTGGATTTCAAGTCTGCTAAGATCTCTATCATGGAGGAAGCTATAGGTCTTATATATAAGGCATCAACAACATATTAATCTCCCCCTTTAGATAATCAATGTCAAAATCACATTCATGCACCTCAATCACCCATTTATGTTGTCTCTTGTTCATATCCCGCTTCTCTAGGAAATATCTCAAGTTGTTGTGAGCAGTCCTAATCACAAAGCGTCCTCCTACCAAGTACTATCTGAACTTGGCCAATGCATGCATCATGGCCAACATCTTCTTATCATAGATCAGATAGATATTATTTGTCTCTCTTATATTTCTTTGATCGAAAGTTATCAATTGTCGATTCTGCATCAATATTACTCCTATCCCCTCAATGAATGTTTCACACTCCAGGAAAAAAGGATGCATGAAATATGGGAGTGATAATACTGGGAAAGTTCTCATCACTCTCTTCATTATTTAAAATGCTACATGTGCATCCTCTAACCATCACAACTCCCCCTTCTTGGTGAGGTATGTCAATGGTGCAACCAATATTATTGTGAAAATCCTTTCACAAAGTGCCTATAATAACCGCATATCCTGACGAATCCTCACATATCTATGAGTGATCTGGGGGTGGGTGAATCTAAGATTGTATGGATATTTTCCTAATGTACCTTTACTTCCTCAACACCAATCACATGCCCCAGATAGAGGATCTTTTTAAACCAACATGCGCACCTTACCTCCTTGGAAAAAGGTGACTGCTCGTCCATAATGGTGAGAATCTCATCCACATGCTTCAAATTTTCCTCCGGCATCTTGTTGTAGATCATAAGATCGTCAAATAACCCCAGTAATAGTTTCCTCAATTGTTTGTTGAAGATATGGTTCATGCATGACTAAAAGGTAGTTGGTGCGTTATTCAAACCGAAGGGCGTGACTAGAAACTCATAGTTCACATAGTGACACTTGAATGTTGTTTTATGGATATCCTCCTCTCTGACCTGAATCTTATGGTATCTTGATCACAGATGAACCTTTGAGAAGTAAACTTCCCCATCCATCTCGTTTATCATCTCATCGATCCTAGGTATTGGGTATCAATTTTTGGTGGTCCTCTTTTTTAGTGCCATGTAGTCTATGCACATCCTCATAGTGCCATCCTTATTCTTCAATAGTACAACTAAAAAAGCAAAGGGGCTAGAACTAGGCATGATATGTCCCATCTCCATCAAATTATTTTATGGCCTTATCTATTTCATCCTTGAACCTCTTCAGATGCCTGTAGGGTGTGGTGATCATGGGATTCTACCCCTCTTCTAGTTCAATGACATTCTCAAATCCTCTGTCAAGTGGTCTTCCCACTGACAATGGTTCAAACACTCTTTCATGATTTCTAAAAAATACTTGGATATCCACCTAGTAATGTCAGCAATCCTATGATGGCTTCTCCATGGTGATAAAGCACTTTGTTGTGCAAGCCACATCCCCATCTATAAAAAGGGACTCCATGTGTTGGTTAGACACAATCCTGGGGGAACCCATCATCATACCTCTTAGGATGAATCATTGTCCACCCTTGTTCTAGAACTCCATCCTCATTTCTTGATAATTCATGTGGATATCCCCCAATGGGTACACCAATTGAACTCCTATCACCACATGAGTATCTTCTAAATCCATGACAGTAAAGTTATCGATCAATGTATAGTTTCCCATTGTTACTTCCAATCCCCTAATCCTATGAGTACACTTCATGATGTACCCATATGATACTACCACATTGAATCCCCCAAAATCCTCCATAGGGATTCGTCTCCTGGTGACAAGTGCAACATCAATGAAGTTGTGGGTGGCCCCACCATCAACCAATGTTGTAACTCTCTTTCCTTGCACAATGCCCATGAACCTAAAGGTGTAATATTTAGGGACTCCTTAAAGTGTGTCAATGGTCACCCCCTCGAGGATATCCTACAATGGAACCTACTCTGTATCATGTGATGGCTTACCACTATATTTTCCACTGCCCTCATCATCATTGTCATCCTCTTCGTCAAAAACTAGCTCAATATGATGGACTTTACCTTTACACATACATCGATGGCTTGGTTCCCATGACTCCTTGAAGTTGTATAAAATCTTCTTCCTCCTTAGTTATATATGAGTTTCCTCATCCAACCTGTCCTTCCTCATCCATGTCTTGTAGGGAGGTTTTGATACCTAACCCTTTTGTGGAATAAATGTTATTTATAGTGTCTTCTTGGAGACTGTGTCTTCCATATCCTAGGTCTTCATTATAGCTTCATGTCGTGTGTTTGGCCTAAAATACTTCACCCAACCTCTTAAGGGTTCATCCAAGCCCTCTATGAATAGCATCACTACTCTCTACTCAGAAACATCAATCACTATGACTGTCATCCACTTAAATACTATAACATAAGCCTATGGTGTACGTGTCTGCCTCAGTTATTCCAATTCCTTGAAGTGGACCTCAAGGTCCTTCCTATTAAACCTATCCATCATCCTTTGGGTGAAATCTTCATATGATGTGATGTTAGAATGTCCCAATGTTAATAGCCCATGGCACCACCACTCATGAGCCTCTCCATCCAAGAGTAAGGTGAAAATGTTGATCACCTCTGCCTCTGTCTTTGGTTTAATGTGGAAATAAGTGTCCAACTTATGAACCCATGCTTGGTATGTACACTTGTTAGATCCTTAAAAAGATGGAATAGTCAACTTCCCCAATTTGTGTAGAAGATTGAAATTGTGTTGATTATGTCCTACCCTAGGTTTGTTCCTCATCCCGAGGTTGCAGTAGTCATTGTAATACATGGATTCCTGGGATCCTTCTTCCAACAAGTGATACTCCCTAAAGTAGGAGTTCATATTTTCATCCCCCTGTTGTTCTAGTTCTCTTGTAGGATACTCCTAAAGAAATGGAGGCAATAATGGTATTGGTACCTCTCTACTACCTTCTTGGAAGACACTCTATGATGAAACATAGGGATTACTCCCTTTAGGATCCCTACCACCTCTATGGCTAGCCTCTGCATGGTTCCCATTGGCACCTCCCTCTTTTTAGTTTGCTTGATTTCTAGAAAAGGATTGTGTCAGGACTTGTGTTATTTTTTGTTTCCCATTGGTTATTCTTTCCAACAGTTCTATGGTCTTATCTTCATGATGGTCCCCCATAACTCCCTCTACTTATACTTCTTCTAAATTTGATCCTAGGGCAGGTTGTTTCCCTTGTCCTCTAGTCTTCCTTGGCATCAATGCCTCAAGAAATAACAGGCTGGAAAGATCACCAACTCCGATACCACTATAATGTGCCCAACTAGGTTATGTGGGTATATTGTGTTTTCTATCCAAAAATTGTCAATTATTCATGTGTAAATATGTCAAACACTAGTATTAATGTTGTTGTTATCCCATTATAAATAGTTTTCTCATATAGGAATATTGTCAAACACATTGCATGCATCCATCACATAGAAAACAGAGAAGGGAACCATGAAATATTATTATCGATAGAAACTCCAATTACAACAATAAAATGATATCTAATGGTTTTAATAACATCTGTAAAATACTCTTCAACACAAAAGTATAATGGTTGCAAAGAAGTCGCACAAATATACTAACAGAAACAATACAAGAAAACCTGCAATGATGTCAATCTATGATGCTCCTGCAACGCTCTGATCCAATAGTGTCCTCTTTTATAGAGACCCTCCTATAAACCTACAAATCTGATCCACACGACCTACTGCAACCTCGGTTGTCAAGGTCCTCATAGGACAATTTCTAGACATCAAGAAGGACCTCTCGGGATGCCCCATACTCAACTGGCGGGGATGCCCTAAAATTCGATTTCTTTGAAACCCTCCTGGAACCTCCAAATGTGTGAGCTCAATTTCATCCAAAAAATTTCATAAACCTCCTATGTACCTTGGTATCTCTTCAGCTGAATGAAAAAATCTTAAGTGAAGCTCCAATGGTAGTCCTAGATGGACTCCCCCTCTTATCTGGCTAGGGTGGATATTGCATCGTCGAAATTGGACTACAGTAGTGGAATTTTTTTTCTAAACCCTAACGAAACAATAGCTCCAATAGCACTCCAAAATATGAGACAAAATCATAATTCCAAAGAGAAGGGTTACCCCTCTATTTATCCTTCCTCCAGACCTGCTAGATCATTCCCCTTTTTGACCAACTCAAACCCTCACTTTATTTTCGATCCAATTTCATTTAAATATAATTATTTATTTTATTTAATGTCACTTTAGGATTATCATTCTACTGACACCAAATAAACCTCCTTGATTCTCTTTCCCATGTTGACTATATCCTATGAGAGTCGTATAGGCTATTGAGTCATCCTCCGTTATGATCAACTGGAATGGGACATTACATAGATATTTTAATTAAAATGATTATTTCTTGGTGTTAATGTTTATAGACATTGATACTAGGAATGAATATTAGTTCAAAGTATATTTTTATTTTCTAGAACGACATTATACTATGGTCCAAACATCCGTCCTACATTGTTGATTAATTATCATACACTCAAATTGCAAAGGAGTGTGAAGGAGTATTCGATGCACTGGATGAATTCAATTGCATATCTGTATGTGGATGCAACATTGTCATAGTTTTCAAGTTTTCAATGCTTTTAATGAAGAAGCTGGCACTGACTAGATTCTTACAATTTTTTTATGGATCTTAATGTCAATTGTTCAGTTTTCAACGGATTACCCTCTTCTATGGTAATTTCAAGAGTTCCTAATTATTAGATAACTTTTCTTTCATAATATTATAAAAACATTATTAGATAACTTTTCTTTCATAATATTATAAAAACTGTATCCTATATATGATCTCATAGTCATTGTGATTTTTCAGTATGAGGATTGAACAAGGTCACAAGCGAGGTGTGTATTATCATTTAAACCAATTTTCAAAGAGAAAAATATGTGCATTGTTATTTGACTAAATGTGAGAGAGAAGAGGTTGTATGTTATCATTCAAAGTAAATTTGAGCGGGGAGAGAATTATGAAGGTGAGTAGTAGGAAGAGTCGAGATCTCTAATGTAAGATTCACAAAATCCTCATTCAATTGATTAAACATATTAAACATAGGAACCATTAATTTTGAAATCAAATTCCTAATTATTCTTTGGCATTTGAGGGTTGTGTGGTGAAGCTCTCCACTTACCAATCTTGTATTCCATAATCCATTCAATGAATATCTTAGTATTCCCATATTCAACAACATTTTTTTTTATTTATATAAGAAACAATGGAACCTTTCTTTCATTCATTTCTTATGTGTAGTTTTTCTTCTACATCCGAAAATGTCGAGTGAGAATTTTTCTACGTCTTGTGGTAGCATAGATGTTATGGTGCTTACAACCAAGTATGATGTGGTTATTCCTTGTCCATTGGATCCTCATGATATTTGGTTTATATGAACATTGTGATTACTTACATCATGCTTAAATATATTATAGTGGTTACCTCATCGTTCCTATTTATGCATGTAGTAGATAAACTATTGCACATCCATGGCCTCCATTGTTATCGTGCTTGTTATGCCAACAACACACAGTTTGTAAATTTTTGGATTCATTTTCTTAACAAATATACTTGAAGTTGGCATTTACTTGGTGATATGGATTGGATAATTGTATTATTTTTCATCTATATCGATTATTTCAGAGTGGAAAAAATTGGAGGAATCAACTTGCAGGGTTGTTTTATTGGAAATTCCTAGTTTGGAAAATAGGGGTCCAAAACCTTCTAAATCCATTTTGAGGCATTAAAATAAACTTTTGGGGTTCTTGTGTCTAATACGTGTTCCCACCCCCTTGATGGTTTTCTACACTCTACGACCTTACCAACGGTGAAAACCATACATCAATAGGAGTTTGTATGCAAAAGTTATGCCTCTCGCAAGTTGACCTATCATGCTGAACACCATGGTGAGATAGGATTCCATGTCAACCACTATTACTCATGTATACAGGGATATCCATAGGAATAATTTCAATAATACTCTATAAGGTCCAAAACCCTATCGCAATTGAGGGTTGAGGAAGTTAAAAACCTACCCCTACATGGCTATCCGGCTATGTTAAATACCAATCCACTAGGAGGAGAAGGGATTCCATGCACTCTTGTATTTTGTTCCATAGTTGATCAAAGAAACTTGGAGTGGGAAATTAGAGAGAATAAAAAAGGGGGTTAATTTTCTATAGTATGTTAACAGGCCACAGGTCTCAGGTAACTCCATAGATAGTTCCTTCCCCTTTCTACTTTCATTATTTCCATACCAGAGAAAAGAGAGAAAAACAACCTCACCTTCTAGATGGGTTTTCTCCCATAAGGGTTTCCCAGAGAAAATATGTGTGTTATCTTGTGGATGTCATGTGATTGTACTTTAATTTTATTAATTTTATACATTTTATCTATTTCATGCATAAGAAAAAATTCGATAACTAAATATTCTGGAATCTAAGGGAATTTTAACCTTCATAATGTATATTTCAATTTTATTTATCAGATTTCTTATGATGAACTATTCCAGCGAATATCTAGGACACTTTACAAATCACATTGGTATTAGAGAAGGCTTTTCTTTTAGTTATTTGTGGGAAGTTGTTGGATCTAAAAAATGTCTTAAAGAGAAGTTGCAGAAACCCTAACCATGATAGACAAGTCTATTCATAACAACCCTTGAGATCCAGTAGAAGAGAGATTTGAGAGGTTGGAAGCGCAAGTTGTCGACATCAATCACAATATGAACCTCATCATGGAGGCTCTAGAAAGAAATCTCAGATCATTCGAAGATGATGGAGGATTTAACTCAGAGATCAAATTGGAGGGTAAATTGAAAGATAAAGAAGACTCAGGAAAGAAGTTGCAGAACGAATCTGAGAAAAAAGAACCAATTTCAAGTATCATGAACCCTTCATAGTCCTTATTCAATATGTAAGCGAAAGTAGAAATAAATCCATACCAAGGTGATATTGATGCATTAAAAGTAATTCATTGGTTGCAACAACTGGAAGTTAATTTTAGCATTCACCATATAGATGAAGAACATAAGATTTCATTTGCTAGATTGAAGTTATAGGAAAATGCTTTAACCTAGTGGGAAATACATATAGAAACACTTAGATTGAAGGGTGTTCCATAAGTAACTAGGTGGGATCATTTCAAAACCATCATCAAGTCTGAACTCTACTCTATCATATATGTAGAGACCAATGCATCTGGTTGCAATACTTCAAGCAGAGGTAGGGGCTGAGTGTACAAGAGTACACCACTATATTTAAAAATATGAAAATCATGCTAGGTATCTCTCCCAAGAACCCAAATGTACTCTTCAGGTATATAGGGGTTTTACATAGTCATATATGAAGGCAGGTGATTCTCTTCAATCCAAGTATAGTGGATGAGGCATGTGTATAGGCATAATACCTAGAAAACATAGGCCAAAAGAAGGGGCATCTAAGTGGTTCGAAGTAGAAAGAGCACCAGGAAGCTTCTAAGGAGGGGAAGAAGAAGTGGAAAGGGGGGAAAGATAATAATACAAGAAATTCAACACATTAGTGAAAATATCCCAACAACCATTGCAATCATTGCAACATTAATGGCCACACCAAGAATTTTTTTTGGAAACTACATCTAGAGCTGAACCTGAAGAACTAAAAGAAGGATAGAAAGAAAGAGAATAGTTTAACCACAGATTCAAGAAACCAAGTTGAAAGTAGTAAAATTTGGATGACAATATTTTTTTCACATCTGTGCAGAAGGAGGTGAATCTGAGTAGCCTTAATCATTAGGAAGAGAAGGAGATGACTAAGCTCTTCCATATCAAGATTCATATCAATAAGACCAAGATAGATGTTCTTTTTTACTTTGTTTCATGGTTTAATCTCATAGCAACATATATGGTCAATAATATTGGATTGGAGGTTCACAATTATCTTCATCCATATCCTTTTGGTTGGGTAAACAAGGATGGAGAGATAAAGGTAATGAAACATTGTAATATTAAATTTGTTGTAAGTGTTGATTTTATTGATGAAGTGGAAATGGATGTAGTACCCCTTGATGTATGTGGAGTAGTTTTGGAATCCTTTTCATGTATATGAGGGATTCAATCTTCATGCGAAGATCCAACCAATACTGACTGATCAAGGATGAGAAGTCCTACATCATTAACCGACATAAAGGAAAGTCAAAGATCTCGTTGGTAAGTGCCAACCAAGCCAAGAATTTGATTAGTTCTAGTAAAAAAATATCTTTTACTTTTATTAAGAGAAAATTGGTCTGATTATGAGTCAATAAGAGGAAAGGCATCCCTGGAGGGGTGTAATAAAGAGAAAAAACACTAGTTGGAAGATTTTTTACCATCATACAAAGGAGTGTTCCAGGCACCTAAAGGGATACCACCCAAGAGGGATGTGGAGCACAAAATACAATTATTTCCAGACTCCCCATTATTTAATATTTTGTTGTATAGATAGTCTATTATAGAAGTGAATGAAGTGAAGAAGAAGTTGCAACAATTGTTCGAGCAGGTTGTAATTCAACTAAGTAACTCACCTTGTGGGTCACCCATCATATTTTTTTCCAATAAGGATGGGACTTGGAGAATGTGTATCGATTACAGGGCATTGAACAAGATTACACTAAATAATTGGTACCCTTTGCCAAGGATCAATGATCCATTGGACTAGCTATAGCATGAAAAGTACATTACTAAGATGTATTTGAAATCGGGATATCACTGAGTATGATTCAAATAAGAAGATACCTAGAATACTTCCTTCAAGGAAAGGGAAGGTTTGTATGAGTGGGTCGTTATGCCATTCAGTTTACGCAATGCACCAACTACATTTATGATACTAATGAATGTTAATTTATGCCCTTATCTATATTCATTTGTTATTGTTTATTTGGATTATATACTAGTTTATAGAACTACTTGGGAGCAACACATCTCACATATTATGCAAGTGTTAGAGACTCTGAAAAAGAACCAGTTGTTGGTCAATCTAAAGAAATGTGATTTTTCTTAGTAGTCTTTGGTGTGTTTCGGGGATGTGATCAGTGGAGGGGAGAGAAAGATAAATCTCGCAAAGATGTAGGCCATCATGAAATCGCCAGTACCTACAAATTTCACAACATTTAGGATATTTTTTGGGGAAGAACAATATTTTCTAAAGTTCATAGCTTAATTTTTAGCAGTAGTTGTACCACTCCACACCATAACAACAAGTGGTAAGATTTTTCAGTGGGGAAGAATCAACATAAGGCCTTTGATCTGATAAAAATAAAAATCAATCAAGCACCAGTGCTCATGCTACCAAATTTGCAGAAGCCTTTCAAAGTGGAGATAAATGCAAGTGGGTATTCCATGGGAGAAATATTGATGCAGGGAGGAAGGCCCATCTTCTATTATTTTGAAGTATTTCATGGTGAGGTTCTCAACTACCCTTCCTATGAAAAATAGCTCTATGCATTGGTACAAGATGTCAAAAAGTGGAAATTATATCTGATGGGAAAGGAGACCATCATCCTCACATATCACTAGCCACTACAGTATTTGTAGGCCCAAAGTAAGCTACAACAAACCAAGCATTAATAGTGGATCAGATTTTTACAAAAAAATCATCTATTCATCAAGAATAAGAAGGTATAAAAAACAAGTTTTCATACATGCTTTCATGGACACCCTCATCGAATATTATAGCTTTGCGAAATCTGATGCACATGGAGCCTTTTACCCATGATGCATATAGAGAGGCATACATAGAATATGAGGAATTTAATGAGGTGTTTCGACAGCTACAAGTCTTGATTCATATAGAATAAGGTGACAAAAATATCGACTATCATTTCTAGAATGGTCTACTCTACAATATCTACAAGATTTGTGTTCCAAAAGGAGAACGATTACATCTTATTAGAGATCTTACACCTTCAATGTTGCAAGACATTTTGGTGTTGGGAAGATAATTGCCAACTTACAGAGGTATGTGTATTGGTCCATAATACAAGAATATGTAGCACAATATATTAGAGGATGTATTACTTTGTTCTACCAACAATCACACTAACAGGAAGCAAGGTCTATACCATCCATTGGTTCTACCCACTCAACCTTCGGAAAGTATTTCCATAGATTTTGTGGGAGGTTTACCAACAACCAATAAGGGACTTGACTATCTATTTGTGGTAGTTGACAAGTTCGATAAAATATGCATTCTTGTGCCTTATAAAAATACCATCAATAGACAAGAAGCAACAAACAAGTTCTTTGAATAGGTTTGGGTCCACTTTGGTATACCAAGGAGCATAATATTAGACAAGGATACTAGATTTATTAGTGAATTGTGGACTATATTGTGGGAGAATATGGACACTAAGTTGAACATGTCTACAACATTCCACCCACAAACATATGGGTAGATAGAAGTAGTAAACACAAATTTTGTGTAGCTTATGAGGGTTTACAATCAAAAGCATATGAAGACCCGTGATGAAAATCTAATATATATACAACACTCTTATAATAGAGCAATCCACACTTACACTGGTAAGTAACCTTTTGAATGTTTATTTGGGTATTTTCCACCTTTACCCTTAGATGTTGTATATGGAAAACATGAAGGAGTGAGGGAGGAGCTCACAAGATATGCAGTAAAAGAAAAAAAAAATTGTTGATAAGGTCGACTAGATCCATTTGCAAGTACAAGAGTGTAGTGTCCCCAAGGCTGAGCCCCGCTGTAAACCAAGTTCTGAAAGGAATTGTGATTATGTTTTATAGGATGGTGAGCCAAGTTATTATAAGCTGGAGACTTATGTGTTGTTAAGCCAGGGAGACTAAGTGTTGAAGGCCAGGAGCCTGCTATTGTACTTGTATGTATGTAGAACATTTAATAAAATATAAACACCTCCAGGTGCAGACCGACCACGATGAATGAGTGAAGGGGGACTGAGCATCCACAGAGTGGGAAAGGAATTAGGGGCTGGAAGGTGGTAAAGGGGCTAAGTGTTGAGCCTAGGGGCTAAGCCTAGGGGGGGATTAAGCCTGGGAATAATATTTTAATATTATTCCAAAAGATATGTGAATCATATGTTTTTATCCTAAGTCCTTTTGGAAGGACGCGTGATTTCCCAAGTGGTGGGAGGAATGCGTGCTGGTGGAATGCATGCAGTTCCATAGGTGACAAGTGTCAACCCTGGTGCATGTGAATAAAAAGGCCAGGTTGAGCCATGAGAAGGTGCCATTCCCATTCCACCGGATTGTCTGAACACGTACGGAGCTCTGAGTAGTATGACTAACCTGACTCCTGTAGAGAACCTTCGTGAGACCCTGTGACTCAAATGTCTGTGTCTGATTCTGAGAAATCATGTGCGTGTAACCCCAGCCTATGAGAAGCTATGTTGATTTTGGGGAAGAGTCTTTTCTTGTTCAGTAAAGTTGAGTGAGCCTATGCGAGCATTCCCTATTCTGAAGCCGTGACTGTGAAGCCATCCTGTGATTGTCGAACCAATTTTTGGAAATCCTGTGTCTGTTTTCCCGTGGGATTGTTGAGACTACGTAGTACTGGACTGCATGAGGCTTGTTGTCCTGTGAGAGACTCCCTGCAGGTGAGAGAGTGCACAGGGGAAGGAGAGAAATCCTGGAAGGAAACCTGTAGCTGCCATAGAGCCTGGAGACTTCCAGTCCGCTCTGTTCCTGTAACCCAAGGTAAGGGAGATTGGCAGCTGAAGGACTGTCCAGGTGATAGAGAAGGTGCATTCTCCTAGGGTGGAATAGGCATGTGGGGAATGAGGTTCTGTGAGCAGTGAGCATGCGAGATTCCTGGGAGAGCATTCTGTCCTTGTGGTTGTGTGTGACTGTTTTCCCTGTAACCTCAGCCTGAGCCTAGATTCCTTGCCTTGGG
>SNQJ01S0163340.1:0-21345 GCA_010110895.2 Picea sitchensis | reverse complement strand
CTTGGTATGGCCATATAGACAGTTTCTTGACGAGCTTAGGCTTTACCAAGAGTAAAGCAGACTCTAACCTCTACTTCAAAGTCATGAATAATGAGCCAGTAATCTTACTACTATATGTGGATGACTTATTCTTAACTGGAGAAGAAAAGCTCATCACCGAATGTAAAAAGAGACTTGCCTCGGAATTTTAAATGAAAGACCTTGGCCTAATGCATTATTTCTTAGGTCTTGAGGTATGGAAGAATCTTGAGAGGATATTTCTTAACCAAGGGAAGTATACGGTCGAAATCATGAAGAGATTCGACATGTTGGAGTGAAAGCCCATGAATACACCCATGGAAGCGAAGCTGAAGCTTTCGGTCGACACTTTGTCAGAATTGATTGATGCCACATTGTACAAACATATTATTAGATCGTTGATGTACTTGATGAACACCAGACTAGACATTTATTTTTCCATGAACACCTTGAGTCAGTTTCTGGTAGAACTCAGACATGTTCACTTAGTGTTGCAAAACATGTGATGAGGTACCTTAAGGGTACAATATATTATGGTCTCATCTATGATGGAGATCATGATTTCACATTGAGTGGATATACTGATGCAGATTGGGCAGGAAGTGTTTCTGACAGGAAAATCACTTCAGGATGTTGTTTTAGTTTGGTATCAGCTATGATCTCATGGCAGAGTAGGAAGAAATCTAGCATTGATCTCATCACAGCGGAAGCAGAATACATTGCTTCATGTTCTGCCAGCTGCAAAGCTATACAGCTTCAAAAGTTGTTGACCGACCTATTTGACTTAGAGAGGAGGGAAACCTTGATCCTATGTGACAACCAGAGCTGCATAAAGATGACAGAGAATCCTATATTCCACGACAGGTCGAAACACATAGAGATCCGATATCATTACATCTGTGACATGGTGCAGAGAGGAGCCTTAAAAGATCCAGTACATTAGCATGGATGAACAAGTTGCTGATGTGTTGACCAAGCCACTATCTCGTATAAAGTTTGAGTGCTTTCAAGATAATCTTGGTATATTCTGAAAGGACCCTCCTCGAAATGGGGAGTAGATGCTGAGATGAGACATCTCTTGCTTCCGACCTGATGGTTGTGACGTAAATCAAGATGATGTGATGTGACTAGAATTGTGCTTCTAGCTGGATAGCTGTGACGTAAATCCAGTCTAGTATCTTGCTTCTGACCTGATGGTTGTGACATAAAGAAGGACAAGTACCTTGCTTCCAACCTGATGGTTGCGACGGATGATGTGATGTGACTAGAATTGTGCTTCTAGATGGATAAATAAGTGGACGTAAATCCAAATTTTAGTATCTTGCTTCCGACCGATGGTTGTGACATAAAGAAGGACAAGTACCTTGCTTCCAACCCGATGGTTGGCGACGTAAATCAAGATGATGTGACTAGTACTATGCTTACATCTTGATAGCTGTGACGTAAAACAAGACAAAGAGATGAGACTAGAACTGTGCTACCGGCTTGATAGCTATGACGTAAAACCAATCTAGTATCCTGCTTCCAACTGGATGGTTGTGATGTAAAGAAAGATGATAAGATGAGACTAGCACAGTGCTTCCATATGGATAGCTGTGACATAAATCCAATATAGTACCATGCTTCCATCTTAACTACTGTGACGTAAATAAAGACTACGAGATGAGACTAGAAATGTGCTTCCAACTTGACAGCTGTGACGTAAAGAAAGATGATGAGATGAGACTAGTACTGCAAGCTCACTGCTGGATAACGTAAAGCCGCCTAGCATCTTCGCTTCCAACTTGAGGATGTGACATAAAGCAAGACTCCATTTGAGATGAGACTAGTAATCGCATTTCCACCGATGGTTGTGATGTAGCCAGCCTAGTATCTTTCTTCCATCTTGAGTGTGTTGTGATGTAAAAGCAAGATGATGAGATGAGACTAGTACTATGCTTCTATCCCGACAAATTATGACATAAAGTTAGAATCTAGTATCTTGCTTCTAGCCCGAGTGCTAGGACGAAAGCAAGACATTGAGATGAGACGAATACTGAGCTTCCAGCTTGGATAGTTGTGACATAGTTCAGTCCCTTGCATCATGATGAGCCAACCTCGTGGTTGTGATGATGTAATGGGCTTATAATAATACATAGTGATGCAGATGATGATGGTATCTCCCTTTGAGAATGGACGATGTCGGCCAATGAAGAAAACTTTCATGATTTATAGATATGCCAGTCAAGGTTCCAAGATGATATTGATTGATGATGTTGTCCTCTCACCCACTTCTGATGTTGTTGATGATAAAGGCCTCTCTCTCGTTTGATGCTGTTGAAGAATACCCCTTCTTTTTAGGAGTTAAAATAATGTGTAACTCCAAAGTGGCCTCCTATTACTATTTGATATATTATTCATTGGATCAACTCCTATTGCATTGATCATGTTGGTTATTATAAAGGACTAAATCCCCTTTGTGGATCGCTTCAAAGATAATGTTGTAATAGGAAGAATAAGAAGCCGTCCCCAGAATATATTAAAGCAATGACTATAATAAAGGTGGTTATAAACACCCGCTTGGAGAAGTTGGCCCTTCCAATGAAGAGACACTTAACACATTCTAGTATAATATAGTCAAGGGGAGGCTAGCTACCACTTAGGGACACAACTCACTTGCTCATTTTGAGAGACAAGTTTCGAATTAAAAAAAGAAGGAGAGAGAGTGCATGATCTTTGGGAGAGGAACTTCTATTTTAGTTTTATTTATCTCGGCATTGTATTGGCTATCTATAATAAAGAAGTTTTGTTGGGTTTTCTTCCCTAGAGGGTTTCTCAAAAGATAAATGCTATGTCTCTTGTGATTGTGTATTTCTCGATCTTGTATTATGCTATTGTTATCTATTGAAATGCAAAGAACTATAATAATGATTAAACATTAACAAATATTCCTAACCAAGGGAAGCATGTAGTTGAAATACTAAATAGATTTGACATGTCGGAATGTAAATCCATAAACAGACCCATGGAAATGAATTTATAGCTTATGGTTGATACTTCATCGAGTTGGTTGATGCTACTCTATATAGACATATTATTGGTTCGTTGATGTATGTATGACTAATGGCTGCCATATTTATCTTTGTCAGGAATACATTTTGAGTCAGTATTTGGTAGAGCTCAAACATGTTCACCTTGTACTGGAAATCATGTGATGAGATACCTTAAGGGTACATTGAATATATGGTCTTTGTTATATTGGAGACCATGAATTCAGACTATAAGGTTATACTGATTCAAATTACCTGAAGTACTGCACAAGAAAGAGCACTTCAGATGTTGTTTCAATTTAAGTTAGCTGACTTCATGGAAAAGTAGGAAGCAATCCAATATTATTCTCGTAGAGACACTAAGAGGGGTGTGGTTCCTATCTCGAGATGGAGCTCGAACGTAGATATGGCCTCCTCCTTATAGATACTTGAGAATTCCGTGATGATTCTCATGTGTAACACATTGAGAAAAGAGATCTGCAGAAGGAAGAAGGTGTCTCATGGTCGAAAGCACAAGGTGAACATGTGAAATCCCAAAGTTTTGGGTGCAACGTCATGTGAAAAGAAATGAAGACGATGTATTATCCTCCTCTAAGCAGAGAGTTGATGATGAAACTACAGATGAATCTCATTTGTAATGTAGTGGGAAATAATATTTGTTGAGTGGACGAGCACAAGTGAATGTGACTTGGTTGAGCACTAGTGAAGAATGTTAAAGTTTAAGCTATTATTATGTTTATTTTCAATTCTACTAGATAACCATAGAATAGATGTGATCATTGAGAGAAACACAATCACAAGAGTACATTTTCAAGAATTTATCCTGGAAACCCCTCAAGGGGAAGAAACCCAACAAACCTTCTTATACATAGATTCAACAACCAAGCACAATGCCTGTAACTCTCTCTCATAGAGACAAACTACCATGATGCTAGGCCATAACACTAAAGAGCCATAGCCAATCCAATGCCAAGACACAAAACCAAACACTAGAGAATATCCTCTCCCAAGCAATGCCTCCTCTCTTCCTTCTTCCGTAAACCGACAACCCAAATTTCCTCAATATTTGCACACTAGATGAGTGAGTTAAGTGAATGAACAAATGAGGTTTTGTATTCCTTTATTTATACAAATTGCAAGCCGGGAAGACATGTCTCTTCACCCGCAAGGTCGACTTCTCTTCTCAAGTGGTTGGGAACCACTTCACTTTTCCCTGGGGTCACTTCTTAATTTTCATTACATTTAGGATTTAATCCCTAAAAAGAGTGATAATATTCTTTACGCTACACAATATTTCAATAAAGAAGGGATCTAGAGATATGGAAATCCCTATGGATGTGCCCCTAGTGGTCGAAAGCACAAGTGGGTGTATGAGATCCCTCGCTATATTGTTCAAGAGTTAGACCCTGATGTAACCCTAATTATAATGTAAGGGTACAGGTCGGCCCCACCTTTAATGTGACTGATAATGTAAAAGATAATTAATCTAGTTAATATTAATTATATTATGAGATAGAGAGGTCGACCCCTGCTGTTAATAGACACTTCTGTTGACAGTCAAGTCTAATATAAGTAAACGTAAATTCCCCATTGAGGAATTACATCTTTGTGTGAGTTTGGAAATTTCAGCAAGTACATCTACTAGAAAAATGTGCACCTCTCTTAGGCGCTTAGTCTTCTAGGGGTTTGTGAGCACCTTGTGTGTGCTAGGTTTTCTTAGTGTATGAAGGTATTTCTTGAAGAATATAGAAAAGTGTTGGCTAGGTTTTCTTTGTTGGAGTAAAGGGCTTCCGTGATACTTTGTGTACTCAGGTACGGTGTTTCTCTGTGATCTTGGTTGCTGCAACATTTTCTTTATGGTTTAAGTAAATGATAAAATGGAATGAACTCATGCTTAAGAGACTAGATTATTGAAAATCAACATGGTATTAGAGCGTAAGTCTTGAAGAACCCATTGCAAAACCTACAAGATTTTACCAATCATCCCCCCTCTCGTAACCTGCACGACCTCCTAGGGTTTCCGGAAAATATGTATGACCCTCTTCTTTGGGTGTTTCAAACTCCTAAAAATTGGACATTGAGGAAAATGTTGGCATAGGAGAGCAATGACTTTCTCCAGCCGCACCTCCGCATACTCGAAAGGAAATTCCAAGCATTTTGGAAAATTTCCATCTCTTAGGTTTCAATGGTCAAGCAAATTTCTGCAGATTTATGCTTTTAGGGTTTCGTAGCCTTTGAAGAAGCCTTCAAGATTACTTGTGTTCTTATGAATTTCAAGGATTATTGTTGACATTCATAAGCCCAACAAAACCCAAGGTTGATAGCCTAGCCTATCTCATAGGTTTTCAGCCTGCCAACAATGGTTCGTGAAGCACCCAAAATATGATGAAATAAACTATGATGGAAGATAAGCCGGATGGGTCAAGCAACTTCAAGTTCCTAGAAGACAAGACCCTCCGAGGAAAAATTATTGTGGGTGATGCAAAAAAAAAGGGTTTACTATAGATAACTATTGATGAATGGAAGGAAGATGACAACAAGATAAGGAAGCCAATCATCTACACAAGCTCTACATTGAAGGGCCAGCTTCAAAACAACAAGAGGACAAAAGGCAGACACCGTTTCC
Organism: Picea sitchensis; assembly: GCA_010110895.2. Taxonomy (NCBI): domain Eukaryota; kingdom Viridiplantae; phylum Streptophyta; class Pinopsida; order Pinales; family Pinaceae; genus Picea; species Picea sitchensis. The sequence continues at coordinate 15,672 of SNQJ01S0163340.1, read as the reverse complement.
ACCTTCTTCATGAAGATCTTAGAGGATAGAGATCAAACCATGTGCCATTGGAGAAATCATATTAGCACCCCCGTGTATGCAATTGTATATTTATTATTTTACCATTGTCATGAGGGTAATTGCAGAAAGAAGGAACCTTTTGCCTAAGTCATGGATCGAGAGGGATCTTAGTGCATTCAGAGAACAACACACTAGAAGTGAAGACTCTAGGTTTTGATTGTAAATGTCATTCCTCTAACCTATATTTCTAAATTTTTCTACATTACAAGTAAGTGTTGTAAATGTGACAAAATTCTTAAATTGTTTTGATTCTAGAGATGTACTCATTATCTCCTTTAGGAGATATTCTTGTGTTGGTTCTTTTGTTTTCTTGTTCCTTATAGGTTAACAATAAAAATAAGCATATCTCTAGGGAGTCACTTGACTCAGAGGGAGTCAAAACTATTCTGAGAAAGAGGAATAATAGAACCACCATTGAGGAAACCAATGCATTAATGTACGATCAATCCTTCTATGATTCTATGGCAAAAACATGCATGACACAAGATATGTTCATAACAAGAGTTCATCAGATCCTTTGAAACATAACTCCTGAAGAAGCCTTCACCGGATTGAAGCTTGAGATTGAACACTTCAATATATTTAAGTGCCCAATGTATTTCTCATGTACCCAAAGAGAAGAATTCAAAGCTATACCCTTTAGGGAGAAATGATACATTTATGGGATAATAATGAATCTTCTAAGACATTCCAAATCGACATCCTAGTCGCATAGATTGACGAGAATAAGATGATGGTGTCCTTGAGAAGAGATAGCTTTTCAAGGATCCAAAGAATCTTATATGGAGATCGGGACAAGGAATACCTTCTCCTCCTTCAGTATTTCATAGGGAGACAAACATTATTTCAGATATGAAGGTTCACTGATATGTCCAGATATTGTAGTAGGCATAAAATGCCTCCTTAGTATCCTCTTACAGAGGAAGAGAAACATACAAGCCTCCCAAGGCACATCCGAGCAAAAGAGATTTTGAGCTATCCTTCACCATGAGCTACTTCATTGATTATGAGCCTCCTTATCTTCGAAGAAACAAGAGAACGTGTATGGAAAGATGCCATAATGTGAAGAATACCAAGATATCTTAAAGAATGATGTATAAGATATTGTCATAGACCACAAGAGAAGTTTTTGATGACTCTGCGAATCTATAAGATCAAGCATGCCACTTATGGAAGTGTCGAGATATACAAAGTGAGATCTATAGCTATAAGACTCTCACAATAGAGGAGTTGTCTATGATGAGACACTTGATCCAAGAGTCTGGATACACTTCCATCCGTGCACCATCCATGAGTTGGAAATTATATCGATGGATGTATTCTTTATGAGTTTGGGTTTCAACAAGAGTGTTTCGATCCAAACATATGTTTTTATAAGGTTATTTCCGGAGTTCTTATTTTGATTTACTTATTCAAAGCCTGTTGTTGATGCGTAAGAGAATTTTGATTTCAAGATAAAGGATCTAAGTATGATACACTACTTTTTGAGACAAGAATTATGACAAAGGACCGATGAAATTTTCTGAGTTATGAAAACATGCAAGGGGAATATTGACAAAGAAGTTCAAGACATTGCACGCAAACCACCTGCGGATGGATTTGAAGAAAATGAATGATGATGATCTCGACAATATTGATCCACAACCGATTGGATCATTGATGCATTTGGTTAACAATCTCCACTGATTCATGCCATGTAGTGAATTTTAGTCATTTCATGAGTCCCAGACGCACTCACTAGATAGTAGTAGCATGTATTGAGATATATACGAAGCACGGTTAGATATGGGTCTGACATGCCTCTAATCAACTTGAGCTCAAGGTGGCATGTCAAACATCGAAAGCAGAGAGTACAATGGACTAGTAGAGAACATCCAGTTGTTGTTTTATCGCGAAGGTTGTCATGGTTTCCTAGTAACAAGAAACAAAGCTCTATGGCCTTGAGAACCACGTATGAGACTATGTATCATTGAGGTGCTAAGGCGACTTCATAACCTTCTCGACATATTTACTGATCATGAGATGGATTCTAAGGGATGATAACCAAAGATGTGTGTAAAACTCTTTGATAACCCAATGTTTCATGATAGATCGAAACACGCTTGAGATAAAATATATGTATATCAAAGACATGATGCAGGGAAAATGGTACACATGCAATACCTTCCTACACATGAGAAGATTGGAGACATATTCACCAAATTAGTTTCTCAAGGAAGGATACCTCCCTCTTAGCTAGGGAGGTTGATGACTACAACCAAGACAAAGTTCAAAGTACATCCTGTGAGACTTGCATGATGAAGAATGTCTCCCTGACCGAGAGGGAGTGTTGATGATTGTAACTACGGAGACATTCTCCACGTCACAAACCTGATAGATATCCCTTGAGAGGGGTGTGAATTCCTATCTGAGACAGAGTTGGATTGTAGAGATGGCCTCCTCCTTAAAGAGAGTTGAGAAGAACTCCTATGATTCTCCTATGTAACGAAGTGAGAAATAGATCCGCAGAGTTGGACGTAATGTATCGGTTACCGGTGAATGTGTAAAATCCCAAAAGTGTTGGGTGCATCATTCATGAGATAGTGATGAAGATGATGTATTATCCTCTCCTCAGCAGAGAGCGATTGAGAAAATCCATATACGACTCCTCTGTAATTAAGTGGGAAAGAGAGCATTTGTTGAGTGGATGTGTCCGTGGACGAGCATAGGCGAACGCGATACTAATGGTTGAGCACTAGTGAAGAACCGGTTCCTGACAATGCGCGAGACAGAGATATGGAGACATCCCTATGGATGTGCCCCTAGCGGATGAGCACTAGTGGGTGTATGAGACCTGCTATATTGTTCAAGAGTCGACTGCAGTAACCCTAATTGTAATGTAAAGGGTATAGGCTAGTCTCACCTAATTAATTCGAGATAATTAATGTAAAATATAATTAATCCGGTTAACATTAATTATATTATAATAGGAGAGGTCGCCCCCTTACAGCTAATAGACACTTATGTTGACAAGTCAATTCTAATATAAGTAGCTGCACCCTCATTGAGGAATCATATCTTTCAGGTGAGTTTGAAAATTTCCAGCAAGTACATCCACTTGGGAAAAGTGCGCACCTCTCGGGTGCTAGTCCTCTGTGGTTTGTGAGTACCCTTTTGTGTGTTAGGTTTTGTTGTTGGTGGAGGTCTTTCTCTTGGAAGAATATAGCAAAGGATTGGTTGCCTTTCCTTGTTGAGAAGTGTTTCCTAGGATACTTTTTGTGTACTTGTACATGGTGTTTCTCCTTGTGATATTGGTTGCCTAAAAATTTTATGGTTTGAGTAAAATGCTAAATGGAATGAAATTCATGATTGCATCATTCATTGAAAAATAAACACATTGTAGCATGTTCCACCACCGCGAAGCCATATGATTTTTAAAGTTGTTGACAGGTCTATTCAACCTAGATATGCAGCTTCTTCAGGATTCAAGCGTGATAACTAGAGTTGTATAAAGATGATGAGAACCCAGTTGTTCCATGATAAGTCAAGAACATAGAGAGATCTCGACATCACTACATCAGACATGGTGCAAAGGGGAGATGTAAAGCCCAATATGTTGGCACATATGAGTAGGTTGTAATGTGTTGACCAAGCCTATGTCTCATGTGAAGTTTTGAGTACTTCCAGACAAGCTTGGTAGTCCGAAAGGACCTCCCTACCTCAAACGGGGAGTGATGCTAATGATACTTTAGTATCTTGACCAACAACAAGTATCTCAATTAGGAGTTTATATACTGTATGCATTGATCAACTTTCGATAGATCTCTAAGGTCCAAGAAGGATAGTCTATCGTGAGTAATTACCTATGCATGTATATGCCAACCGTGGTCAATAGTGGTAGCTCCATTAGATTTATATCCCATGGAATCTTATGATTCCCGAAGATCTTGAAGATATGGCAAGGACTACACACAGCACGGCGATGGTAGCTTGTTAGGATTTTATATCCCAAGGAATCTTTTGATTCCTGGGAAAATCCCAAAGTTCTGAAGGGACTACCGGCCGAGTACCACATATTTTGTTGTTGATGCACTTGCCTCTTTTTGTTGCCACATATAGATGTTGCTGTTCCAGCTTTGTGCTAGCTTGTGCTGCTGGATGATAAGCCGTACCAACTTCGTGATTTTGATGATGATTTTTTAGCCTCGATGTTGATGTTGTTGTTGTTTATAGCTTCATGATATTGATGTTGTTGTTATTCTAGCTTCATGATATTGATGTTGATGTTTCAACTTCATGTTTATGATGATGATGTTAACTGTACCTCCATGTTGTGTAAGCTATAATATGAAACCTCCATCAATGATGAACGTATTAGAAGTCCTGAATTGCCGATGATGCTCTCCTTTGATGATGCTGTGGCTGGGTCGCGTCATGATAATACCCTTCTTGTTAAGGGAAAAGTTGAAATATTGTAACTTCAAGAATATTCTAATTATATTTGAGTTATATTCCTATAGATCAACCCATTTTGTGGATTGATCAAGCAAGTCTGGTTCCTTGTACGACTAACTCTTTTTGATTGGTCAAACCATATTTATATGGTGGTGTTTGTAAAGTCATCCCCTAGGGTTTTATAAAGTGGTTTTAACCACTTCTAGAAGAAGTTTGTTCATTAAGTGAAGAGACATAACCCTAGTGCCTCCTCAATTAGTATTTATATGTGAGTATGGTGCCTCACTTGTTCACTCACTCACTCACTCATCCAATGCACATATCTTGAAGGTAGTTATAGTTGCAAGAGGAAGGAGAAGAGATGCGCATGCTCAATTTTAGTTTATTCTTGGTGTTTTGGTTTTAGTCTTGGCATTGTATTGAAATCTATTATTAAGGAAGTTTTTGGTTTTCCCTACGAGAGTTTCCTCGTGATAAAATGATACTGCACCTTTGCGATCAGGTTTCTTTCAATGATCCTCTTATGGTGCTGTGATGCACTCTACTCCCTTTTTAAGCATACGCGAACTCCTGGCCAAGGATCATTCTTCTATCTTCAGCCAAATCAACTTCCTCTAAAACCTTAATGGTCTCATTTTATTACACGTCCTTTTGATTCAGGGATACCTAAGTGGCCACCCACCTTCCTCGGACCGGGCTCAAAACGCTTTCCGCAATTTTGGCAATTTATCATTTTTAGCAAAGTTTTAACCTGCAATATTTTGAGGGCCTAAATGAAGGTTTTTGAGATCGAGGTCCTCCTACTATAGATGAAGGCATAATTTATCCCCAAAATGACCCTCCTCCTCGATGATACCTTCTTGAATCCAGCTATCACACTCTAAACTAAGACCAGAGGAAAGCCACGAACCCCAGAAGTTGATGTACTAACTCTACTCCAAACGGGCTCCACATGACTTTTGGCGCTTCATCCTCCTAGGGTTAGGTTTTGATGTTCATGACTTTGGCATTCTCCCTATCATCATAAAAAGGCCTCTAGAGCCCTTCATTGTAATCATCTTCATGGATGCTATAGCGTACCACATCTCTTCTTAGATAAGATACCAAATTCTAGCTAGTTTATTTCCATTCTGTCTGTACATATTTCACTTCATTTGTTATTAATGAAATGAAGTCTTATTTCAACTGCATCTATGCTGCTTATGTGTATTTCAGATTTCATTGTGTTCCTACATAACTGGATCACCTTTCGGCTTTTCAGGTGTGTGTTCTATGACACCCACAACATCTTCCTTCGTGTTGTTGAACTATCAAGTTTGAGGCACTAGCTCCTTTTCCCTTAGCCCCTTCCTGGATGTGACCTCGGGCTATGTCCTTGCATAAGAGAATGATTGCAAGAATTCCAACAATGGTTTGGGATTAATTTTTTTTCTCCCCACAATCTACCTCCAGTTGTCATGTATCCCTTCTCTAATATCGTGGTTTCAATTACGGCCCGTTCTAGTATTTTTAAAGTTTGAGAACTTTCTATCCCTACAATTAAGCGCTGCCATTGATCTTGTGATATTGTACAGTGCCTTTTGACCGACAACTGAGATCGACCTCATTTTCTTTCCTTCTCTTTGGAGCACACTCTCCCATATTTCCATGATCATTAACATGTGTCCCTTTCAAATCAACTACCGTGATTTGTTTCGCAGAATTTGAGCTTCGTGAGTTTCTAAACTCTCCACTCTTTATTTCCTCCAAAGTGCTATCTTCCCAAGTAGAATATCTCACACATATGTTCTCGCGAAATGGGATCTTTTAATGCTTTGGATTAACCTTAACTATCCACCTTCTAGAGCCCTTGTTTAGCACACTCCTTTCTCTCCTGGAGTGACTTTATCCAAAATGACAGATCTGCTGACACATGTTCTCTCGCAAGAATGGATGACGCAGATAATCTGACTATCCCACCTTTAGATAGTTCTTTCTTTTTCAACACACTCCTTTCTCTCTCAGAGTGACTTTCTCCAAAATGGTAGACCTTCCGCCACGCATCCTCCCAAATAAACAACAACTCTAGTTCACTTCCTACTATTCTGCCGGAGTTTCAATCCTCCACCTTCTCTTTCTCCTAGACCACTTCCACCCAAAGTACACGATCACGATGTGTGTCTCCCACGTGACGACAATCAGACGACCCAGGAATCACTTCGCATCTTTGGGATTCGAGTTTCAAATCGCCCACTCATCTTCGGCTGCCACCGGGTTCTAATTTGTTGACACGCATCTCCTCGCAACTAACGCATCAGATTCATTTCACTCTTTGATTTCACTTCCTCCTTGTCTACGAAATCTCTTAAGTGCTTTCGCTCTGGAGTTGTAGATATTGTGCCACTTTTCCCTCTTGATGATGAACAATCCATAACCTCTTTGAGACGTCATATATTCTTCCCTCCTATATTCACACAGAGACATAAAGCCCGTGTAATTTTCCCAAATCCAACAATCTAGAACGATCTCTCTCCCTCCTAGAAGGATCTTAGCCGATGACTCGTGAAACCTTCAGAGCTTCACTCCCTTTGAATACTTCTTCCCCGCCATCTCTTCCCCAGCTTGGATCCCTCGAGATTTTTATCTCCCATGCACCTTTGTGTTACTGACTGGACAAATCCATCGTAATGATTTCTTCGAAGAAAATCTTCCCGACTCTTTGCACTTCTCTGTTTCCGGATTTCGACACTTAGTCACTCGACTCGGTGGCACTCCTTTCACTTTGCCTAAGTTCCCCGCCATCCCTTCAATCCTCTAAGTCAATTCAAGACTATGCCGACACACTCCTTGTGTATGATATGAACTCCTTGCATACGAGTTCTCAAAATCAAAATGATTGGAACTTATCCAGTCCGTCACAAATTCATATGATCAACCATAAAAAATCATACATAAATGGATTGAACTAAATTACACACATAATGTATCATTCATTTAATCACACATCAAATGAACATTGTCCAAGGAATTAGAAAAATTGTTCCGTTTCTATTCATTCATGAAATAAATTACATAGTATTACGATTCTTCATCGCACCTTTCTACTTCTCAAGTATCAGTCAGTTTTACAATACAACAACAAAACAAAACTATCTAAGGATTGGCTCAGCTCTTTCTTCGGTCCTTCCGTTTCCACAATCTTATCCTATCAGCTTTAAAGTATACTTTGTCAATATGGCTACAATAAATATCAGTTATTACTAGATAAGAGATTCCACTCTCTATCTGTAACTCCTTAAAGTTGTATAAGACTTTACAAACAAGATATATTTAAAAATGTCGCTTCCAAAATATATCAACAACTCCATTCTGCTTTTTTGAGTTAAATGTTGATTTGAAATTTTGTCAGGCTGAGATGTTATATTCCTGCCTACACGCTTGTTTTTTGAATTTTAGCATGCTCCCATCATACTCCACTACTGTAAAATATTCATGAGATCCTACACTATTTTTCCATTCTTCAAAATATGAGGTTCAGTGACCCAACTCTCTGAATCTTCCACTGGATGATTTTTTTCCACTTGACCAAGTATCTCGTGATATGTTCCTCTTGGTCTTTTTTCCAACTCTATGTTCTATGATTTTCTCCATCTCAGGTTTTTCTACTGCTATGGGAACAGTTCTTCCCACTGAACTTTCTAATCATCTAATTCTCCTGCATATCTCTTGTAAGGATATAGGTCTACAACATTGAATATCTGTGATATACCAACATCAACTGCAACCCAATTTCATAAGCATTTTTGAGAATCTTGTATGGTCCTATCTTCTCATATTCAAATTGTTATATGTTCCCTTGGAAACCTTTATTTTCTCAAATGAGCTAAAATTCATCTCCTACTTCGAATTGAAATTCTCCTCTTCTCATCAACTCTATTCTTATATTTCTGGATGTTGTCTTCAGGAAATGCTCTTCTAACTCGCCATGGAGTTTCAAGATTTTTGTTGCAAAATATTATGTGCCAACACTTATGAATTCATATCTCTCAACTCAGAATCCCTCTTCGCTGTATACCATACACAATTTCAAATGGACTTTTCACTATGCTCCTGTTCACTAAATTGTTAAATGAAAATCCTGCCAGGCCGTAACCATCAAGTATTGATGGCCTTGTTCAAGGATTCAAACTTCTTAACAAGTTTCACAGACTCTTGTTTACTACTTTAATCTGTCCATCTGTTCATAGGGTGATATAAACTAAAGGGACAATTTTTTCCCTTAACCCTTCCATATATTTCTCCAAAGTGTCCTTGTGTTCTATTTGAGATCATGCTCCTAGTCATTCCATGTAGTCTCACCACTTCTCCAAAACAAATTGGCTATGTGTAGTATTGTTTGTCTTATGGCATGGTATGAAATGTGCCATTTGAAGATTCGACCACCAAAAAATATGGAATCACTTCCTTTATGGGTTCTAGGCAATCCCAATACAAAATTCATACCGGTCATATCCCATGGCCTTCAAATTGGTAACATGATGTCCGCCAAGTTTTGTCACTCCTGCATACTCTAAATTCTTTGCATTGTTCACAAACTGCCACCTCTTCCCTCATGCTCGATCAATAATATGAATTTCTCAGTTTTTTCAAATGTCTTATAATGACCAAAATGTCCAGCTAAACCTCCATGAAGCATCTCATCAACATCTTGGTATTCATATTTGGCTCCCTTTGAACAATAATACATCCCGATCAACATTTTGTCCATGGCTTTTGTCTCAAATGATTCCTACATGACCCATAAGCTTCCCAAAATCATGGATACATTTGAGGTGTTCGAAACCCCACATCCACTGACTCCTCAGACAATTAAACTCCTCCCATAGAAGTTCCAACATGTTTAACAGCAAAATCTCATACCCCACCATTTATCATGTCTCCATCTGAACTTTCATTTGAATAAAGATTGATTATCAATGACCCTTTAGGAATTCAGATATTCCACTTCTTCAGTTTGGAATCATTGCATAAAATTTGTCACATGGAATAATTTCTTCTGTGTCATTCAACTTCTCCAAATGAAGAATCCATCCCATTATCCCTGACTGCCCACACCAATAGCACCCACCATCATATCTCTCCTGAAATGTTTTTCCAAAATCAGAAGATCCAATCAGTTGTTCTGATCTCTCCTTCCAACACTCTCTTGAAACCTTTCCTTCATTCATTTGAAGACTCAGGTTTCTCTGTCCATGAATGCATATACCAATCGAATGCCTTGATAAACCTTCATGAACCCATTGAACTTCACACAACATGCTCTGACTACCATCTTGATTGTTCCCACCTTTCCGATCCATCTTCAATCATCTGTCCCAAGATGATGAGCTATGTCTCAAGGAAGAGCTTCCCATTTATCACCAAATTCTATCAACCCTTCATCATCAAATGTCTCCTATGTCCTGAAGATCATCATCTAGATGACCATATCGAAATGTTCCATGAGTCTCAACACTCCATCCATCCTCATGAATGTTCTTGAAGACCTGAATGGCATGATCCGAATGAATCAAACCCATCTATTCTCGAATGTCTCCATCCATCTCCATTCCTATTCATGATTATCCTTCCAAGTCCATCTCGAGTCATTCATTCATCCATCCCAAGGAACTCACCATGATCCTATCGATATTCGATCTCATTCATCCTCCATCCCTTGGATCCCACTCGGAGATCATGAATACTAGGCTCATGATCCCAAACCCCATCCGTCCCTGACCTGATCATCGACTCCATCTCCAGACCCATGGCTCATTCTATTCGAACCAATCACGATTCCATCCCAATGATGAACCCATCCAACCACCTCCCAAACCCATCCACCCTCACCACCTGCACTCCAAACCCGCCCCACCAGTCCACTGTCACCTGCACCCTCAGCACTTCAAACTCAGCACTGCCTGCCCAACCTGTCACTTCTGAGTCAACACACACATGACACCACCAATTCTTAAAACACAAAATTCTACTTTAAACCTTGCACACAGGCTTTCCATTTTAAATATAAAGCAAGATATAATTATATATTTATGGAAGAATATATTTAAGGAGCATGAAAGTGAGATAGAGCGAGTGGAGTTAGATGGAGAGTGAGAAAGTGTGTCTCTATCTCACATGCACTTCATGCACTCTGCACCAAACTTCCCACCAAAGATGCAGACCTGCCACACACAAATCACATCTTACTCACAGTGGAGCCATAAACCAGCCTCCCATATCTATGGCCTTTTACGAACCATCATCCAAAAATTCATGAAGCAATTCAAATTCAAACCCCTATAACCACCCACTCATGATTTCTCTCTCAGATGTCCAACCTACCAGCCGATTTTCCCAGCCATTTCTACCTCCCAACTCCCACTCCCTCACCCACTCTTTACCTGGCCCTTCCTCCATCCTGACGATCAAACCTACGATAGACTGGCATTTAATCCCTCCCATCTCTGCCCCAGCATAGACCTACCCAATATTCATAACCCAATTTCTCTCACTGACGGATTCCATGCCAGTTGAACTTGCCTGAATCGACGTTGCCTGGACCTAGCTCATCCACCCAACTCAAGCAAAACACCCATCATCACCACACCAACTCACTGATCACTTGTTTCAGAAATGAAATGACCATGACAACTTCCATCCATACTCTCACATCCATCATCAAATGCCTAATCATGCAGGGACGACATCATCCCAATTCCACTCATCACACCCATTAGCCCGATCCCTCCCATCCCATCAGCACTCCACACAGCCACTCCGAGAAACCCATTACTGATGACCAGACAAGCCCACAACCTTCATCTAAACCCAAACCACCACAATCCAACTGATCTCCACACGCCATCAGCCCATGCTTCTGCCCTCTGCGAACCTCCATCCTGATAGTAATTCTCAGGGCGCCATGCATCTATGAATAAAACCACGATAGTTTTCCCCGACCCACCTTAACACACACCAAACTTCAAGGGCCATTTCCACCGCCCATGTGGGGTTCATGCTGGATATGGGTCACATATACCCCGCCTCTCTGTCCCACTCCTTTCACACACCTCCAACCATATTTTTCCATATGCCGCCATATGTGACCTTATCCCCCAAACTATCATGCTTCCATAGCGATGTATCTCTTCGCTAAATTTTTGAGACTTGGATCCTATCTAAAAATTATTATGGTGATAACATAGGCTCTAACTGGGGATGTTATCCTCCCTGTGAGGTAGAAAAGAACTGTAGACCTGTGCCTTCTTCATTGGGATTCTTTCATAACATGCGCATGTACCCTGTTGCGTCTTGGAGACTAAATGCCAATTGAAAACCAAATTTTGCGCACCATTCTTAATTGGATACAAAAATTACTGCTAGAATCTAACTATACATATCACTGGAAATCAAACTGAAGACTGCTTGAACAACAAGCTTATTCACACACTCCTACCTACCCTAACTACTTAAATGAATCACAAATCAAATGAAGTCATAATTCCAATGCAACCATGACAACATTTTATCCACTATTTTTTTTCTTTGCACTTGCTTATACCAAATATTTTTTTGCTAATAATTCGTTCAAAAATTCATCCATAAAACCAACTCTTGAAAAATTAAAAGCATTTGGACCGTTCACTGCCTCCAACAAAACTGCAAATGGATCCTCTAAAATATGCATAAAACAACTATCATGTTTCACCCTTTCCATTGTATTCTTGTTTTCATTCGATTTAACCTGTTGATTGCCATCGAGAAAATGACAAGCTTGTTGAGAAGTCTGGAAACCATAGTTTCTTGGAACGTAAGACAACCATGGCTAAATAATATTGTCTGATGTAAAGAGACCCATATTTAATACAGACACCAATTCGTCGCTCCCTTTATCTTTAAGTTTGTAACCCACTATCCTATGTAGATCTTGATTATAAAAAAATTTCATATAACGTGCCATGGAATCTTGAAACACATAAAATAATGTTTCCTTTTTAGGATCTAATATAGAGAAACAAGCTTCCTTCAGAAGTTTTTTTTCATTGTTTGGAGTCCCCACAAATATAGTTTCAGATTCCTCATCCATGCCTAGGTTACTTAGAAATTGGACCATCACGTCATTCTCACGGGAAGAAAGACAACCTTGAAACACTTTGCCTTGCTGGAAACATTGTTGAATATCCATATTGGTTTCAGGCGAAGGGAAGCGAGTTTTAACGACAATTTCTTGATCAGCTTCGTCTTGTTTTTTAAGTTGGTGGTAATTTAGCATAGTTTGCAGATTTGAACTAAAATAACCCTCCATGTGATTGGCAACATGGTTATCAAATGTATGAGAATGTTGTCGGTCTTCTTGACTAACGACAATTTTATCATGTAAAATAGTACCACCGTGAATGCAATGAAACTTTCTTGCTTCCTTTGTTATCTCATGATTTTCTTTCAACAATTCAAAGGAAGAAAAACATAATGGAAGATAATCTTTACTTGCAAGCTCACTTCCCTCTTCATATTTACCATCATTCTTGAAGTATTTCTAACTTGAGACATTACAAACATTTTTCTTCAGCAATTTGAAAGAAGAAAAACATAGTGGCAAGGTTTTTTCATCTAATTCAAGACCTTCTTCATCTTCTTCATTGTAGGCACATTTTTCAATTTCTTTGGATTGTTGCACATGCTCATTTTCAGCTTTATCTTCGACCAATGGCAATATTTTTGAACTGATAATATCTTCTACATAACAAGTAATAGGGTCATCAAACACATGAGAAGAGTGTTGCAATATCTTGTCAATTTTTTTCAGTGAATCAGTGTGATCTTAGGATTTACATTCAACAATTTGAATGAAGAAAAAAATAAAGGTAAAGAATTCCCTTCAACTGATTCAATACTTTCTTCTTTGTAACTATGATATGTAGGTTGATTTCTCTCATTATACTGTTGAAAATGAACATTTTTTGATAGAGAACGTGCAGTTGGTTGTTCCAGGGAGTGAACATCATAATCATCATCATATAGACGCAAATCAACAACATATGCAATGCCATCTAACAAGAACAAACTTGGAACATCAATTTGTTCTTCAACAAACTGATTTGCAAACTCATCCTCTTGACTGTCTACAAATGAATACATAAAACAATCAACCCCCTTCTTATCCTGGGGTGGATCAGAAGCTAAACCATCACCTCCTCTTTCAACAAGTGGAACATAATTTTTTGTAAAATCATTGGCATTAAAAACTTCAAGAGGGCATATGATATTATTAACTCTCTGCTCAAGATTCAAATCAACCATTTTCTGTTCATATTCATTTTCATTTTCTTTAGCATATAACTCCTCATTTCGAATTTGTTTACATGTTTGGATATTGTGTTGAATCTCCTGAGCATCATTAAAAATTTGCTGTAAGGACTTAGATCGTCTTTCCATAAGGAGGAAAGACAAATCTGGATGAAGAGTTGTTGTATAATGGAGCATGGTAGCAGCTTCAGTGGGTTGAATTTCTTTGGGCAAGTTGTAATAAATACTGGAAAACATTCTACTGAACGTAGGAATAGTTTCATTGCTCTACCTCTTCAAGGCATAGAACTATGTAAGTTGTAGATCCAAAGATTTCTTCTTGCCCCAAAACGTAAAAAAGACATTCTTCAATTCCTCCCATGAGCTAATTGTTTCTGGTTGAAAATTTTTAAACCAGTCTTTGGTGTCCCCTTTCAAGGATTGAGAGAATGCCCTCATACAAACATCATCGTGATCAATTTCAAACAAATCTATAAAATGGTCAAACCCTTGGATGTGTTTTTCAGCTGAGATGACATCAGGTTCCACATCAAACACAAGTAGGTACTTATAGTACTTTTGGGGAAAATCATGAAGAACTTGAGGTAGATTCAAGGGTATGTATCTATGTTGGGTCTTGGAGGATGCTGGACCAAGTATAGGAAGTGGAATATTGGCCTTGGATTCATGGGGCTCATCAACTTGGTCATGGTTATCACATGGCTTAGGTGGAATATTTTTATCAAAATCAGTGATAACTTGATGTTAATATTATGGTAGTTGTGGGAGGTATTTACCTCCACGTGTGAACCTGGCAAGAATAGAAGACTCCAGGAAGCAAGAGAAACCCTAATGAGTTGGCTAATAACCCTAGAATCCTTATCGGCTCAAGAAGATAATTTATATTAGGCTATTAGCCTCCAAGAGAAGAAGTCGGCCAGAAATAATAGTAATATACTGAATAGACACATACCCAGAAGGAGAAGTCGACCCCAACAAAGCTGGCAGGACTACTATAAATACAGGGTGCCAGTTCTCATTTGCAGCATCTCAGAATTGCAGTTTTCCCAGTTGGTGCACACTACAGTTGCAGTCTTGTGCACAGGTTTGGAGGAAGAGTTGGTGCAGCTGCAGCAGCAACAAGTTCTCAATTTTTGGCTTGAATATCTCTTGGCTAGGGTTTGGAACATCTGATCAGTCTTTTGTGTTGCGCTATCTTTGGAGAGAGGTGCACTACCCTTTGTTTGGCTATCTAGCCTAGGGTTTTATTCCGGAGGAATTCTCAGTCAAGGTTAAGGTGCTGGGAGGGAGGCTTCGGCCTATGGTTGGGTGACGAAGGTATCGTCAATGTTAAAACGAGCACACCATCTTCTATATTCTAACACCTGAGGAGATACATGTATAACTTTAAGAGGAGGATATATAATTTCAAGATTGTCGTAATCATCATTTACATGCAACAGGTAAAGAAAAACTTGTCTAGCATTTTCATGAAAGGACCAGAGGAAACTTATAACAACTAGTAAAATGCCTTGAAAAAAATCCCATTTTAAGTACCTGTTTTCTTCCATAATGTCTAAAGAATGTTAAATGGAAATCTTCAAGAGAGTATAAGTTGCCTGATTTTAAACCTTCATACCATAATATTGCTTTCCCCTCTAAAGTAGCCATAAACATTTTCATCAAACAATTTTCATGAAATTCAACCCTCAACTTACATATGTGCATGTGAAATCTAATCAAGTGCAAGGCAACATCATTTCCTTTCCCATCTTCGAATTTAGGCAAATATTTTTGCCAATTTATGTGAGGAATACGATCAGGAATATGAGATCAATTCATTGGAACATGCCTTGCAGATATTGAACTCATCTT
>SNQJ01S0163338.1:0-21346 GCA_010110895.2 Picea sitchensis | reverse complement strand
CTTGAACTATGATACTCAATAATGGGATTCTCAAGACAATTCTCTTCACTTTCTTTAAAACTCTCACTCTGTTTTGGTGATGAATTACTCAACGTAATATGATCATCTGGATTTGCCTTTTGTGTGACAGATAATTCAAAATTTATGTGACAAGCATCTAGTCTTTCCTATGAGCAAAGTGTATTTTGAGGATGAAGGTTTAAAGTTTCTTCTTCTAGTTGCGTATCATCTTCTCTAATCAGTTTCATAGGAGTACTAGAACATTCAAGATGATTTTTGTTACTTAAGTGTTCTTCAATGACTGATTTTAAATGTTGATAAGAGTATGAGTTACAAGAATGGGGGTATTCACCTTGAGCCAGAAACGAATCATCTTCCATACTAATCTTAGACTGAAAATACAATGATTCAAAGGAAAAACCAATTTGGTTGTCAATAAGAGCCTGATCAATAGATTCTACCTCCCTAGCTTGTTCAACATTGTCGGAAGGATCTTTCTCTTCTTGCGAAGAAGATTGTTCTTGCAGTTGAGTGATAGGATTTGCAATTGGTTCTTCATTCGTGATTGAACATGAATGAATGGAAGGGATGGAAGCATCATAAAAGAGATTTAATGCCAATGTCATGTCATCGAGATTAAATTTACATAGGATATGATAGACTCTTGTCAAAAAGTGTTCTGAAGATGAATCGTCGTTGATTATCGAAGTATGAAATTCTTCACATAATTGATCGAAATCATAAATTTCAAAAGAATCTAGAAACTCATCTACAAATTGAAACCAATCAAAAATGTGACATGCCGGAAAGGATTCAAACCAATGTTTGATCCGACCTCTAAAAGTAAAAGTGAATAGTCTGCATAAAACTCCTAAATCTGAGATGTCATGTTTGATGCATTTGCACCAAAACTTGTTAAGGTGGTCTTTAGCAGATATATTGCCTTCACCATCAAAGGTGAGTTTGGACAAGCGTGAGACTGTCTCGTTGGGAACATTGGGTAATGAGAAGTTGAAAGCATGTTCCAACAAGGTGATTTGGGGAGCCATGGGGGAAATTGAATACATTTAAAAATAAAATCTCCTACAAGGCCAACTTGTCAATCGGCCCTCCTTCTAGCGCCATTTGTTGACGGGCGAAATCGACCGTCTGTCAACTAAGAGAGTGGAACCGGTCTGGGGTTGTCTAATAACCCAAGCCGTTTGGAATGAACCACACTGACGGGTTTAGCGGCTCCGTTAGCCGATCTAAGGTCCTAAGAAAACAAAAGAAAACTAATCTAAACTAATTAATCTAACTAAAACTAGATAAAACAAACTAAACTAAAACTAATTACTAAAACAAACTAAACTAATCTAACTACTCTATATATACAATCTACTAACTACTACTATACTAACTAACTAATTAATTATCTTACTACTAACTGAAATATAACTTATTCACAAAATGTACAATATCTACAATTTACAGATTTAAATAAAACCTGAAAAACTCATTTGCACTCTGCCCTAAGACAGTAAAAGATATTTTTTGTTGATTTTATAATTTTATGAACGGAAATAAAACAGAAAACTAACTAAACTAAATCACTAATTCTAAACTACACATGTATCTAACTAAACTACTAATAAATATACCAAACAAATAAATAACAAATTGACCTGGAAACACTCCAGGTTTGTCCTGTGTATGATGACTGTGCTAACAGATCAGAGGAAGGAAACTTGCACCGAATAATCCAGAATCTTCTCGTAAACGATAGTTGCAGTGCACTTTAAGTTTGTTTATAGGACAAACAAGACATAAAAATCACAACAATTATATGATTTATAAATCTCCACAATTAGGTAAACATGTTATGCAAAGATCTATACTTAATAATTCAATTGATGAAGAAGAGAAATCTGTGATTCACAAACTGAATCAAGTAATTGCTATATTTTTAAGTACTGGAAGAAATCAGATATGGATCAAATTAACTAAATCATATCACTTTGCAAAAGACTAAGATAGCTAAAGTAGTCACTAATCTAATGCAAATTGATAAACATAAACATGAAACAAAAGATTGATATTATGAAAGCGAAAGCTGTAGCAGAACATCAACTTCTGTCTCAGTCTGTATTAGATATCCATAATCCTGGTTCTCCCACAAGCGAGGATGATCCTTACTACAAAAATAAGAAGTATTTATAAGTTTTCCATAGGGTAAAACCTCCCTGTGGAAGTTATCAAATTGTTTACATAAATCTGGGAAGATATCCCAAAGTTGACTAAACTAGGAAACTAAAATAAAACTAAAACACCCAAATATCTCTTGAACTGTCCAGCATGTCCCATGCAATTCAAATTTACCTGAAACGGGTCAGAAATGGACAAGTTAGAGGGATATTTTATTAATAAATGATAAAAGATTTAATTCTATAGACTAGCTACAGAATCTGACGATTCTGTAGCTGGTCTAATTTGAAAATAGAACTGTATTAAACCAATCCAGAACCAACATAATTATATTCAAATCTTTAAACAAATATTTGATCACTAAATTGACACAAAGCAAATCGCATCTTGTCAGAAGTAGCCAACTCTATTTGTCAATTTTAAACAGACAGAAATCGTAGTTAAATCAAAATGAAACTAACAGGATCATTTTTTTAGTTTACAACTACATCAAACCAATTTGGGACCAACACAGTCATTATGCTTAAAGAAAAATCATATCAATTAAAACACAGTTGTGTCTTATTTTAGGAAACAAATCCTTTATACAGGTTGAATGCAGTCATAATCCAAACGAAAACATTTATCCAAAACGAAACAGAATCATATTTGGTAAATTGAAATCAATAGAATCTATTAAAAACAAATAAGATTAATCTAAAGCAAACCCCACTCGACTATATTAATTCAAACGAACAGAATTGCTTCAAAGCGAACCAAACTGAATCAAAACAAATCAATCTTTTATACTAAACTGAGAATAATAAAAACTAAATCATAGTTGTGTCCGAATTTAGCGCATGAATTTCCCACTCATGATTCATAACGAAATTGTTTTGGTAAAATGAAATCAACAGAATCATCCTGAATCAAAACAAACAAAGCTATTGAAAGAAAATCCAATCAATTATATTAATCCAAGCAAACTCATAAAGCAGAAATGTTGTTGAAATACATACCTGGGCAAAAAGAAAATGCTTCTTCTGACAGACTGCTTGATGAATCTGTGGATTGATCAAGGGTTTCAATAGGAAGTTGAGGCACAAGGTTGGACGGGCAGAAGGGGTTTTGAAGCACAGGTCTGGAGAAGTGATAAGCATTTTGGCAAATGCACACAGACCCAAAACGCATGTTCCAGCCACTAAAAATTGACCTGTGAAACAAGAGCTAGAACTCTGTAAAAAACCAATTTCTAGTGAAATCACCATTAATGAAGGTAAAGGAGCTAAAAACGGTTCTGGGTTTTCAACGGTTTGATCTAATTCAAAACCGTTTGCCCAGAATCGCTCACGCAAAAATGTGACTCTGGGGGCAATTACGGGGGCAGTCTTCTCTGGCAAAATGAAACCAAAACTGACTCTGAACACCATGGTGGTTCAATTTGCCCTTCAGGAGCTAGGAGAGAACATACAGTGGATAGGGGTTTGGGTAGGGTTTGGACAAGGTATACGCAGGACTCAAAACTCAGAAATTTGCCCAAAAATCAACAGGGGTAACCTGGGAAAGAGGCAGGTGTTAATGCCAAAGTGTGCAAGGGTAGTGGAGTTATTTTGGCCCATGCAGAATAGTCATTACTCTTAGTACAACCGTCGGTTTTCATAGGTGTTCAAACCATTATAGTAGTTCAACAATCAAGTCATTTGCCCAACTAATGAAATCAAATGTGTATACCAATGCGCACAAATGTTATGTGTTAAGTACCTAAACCAGATCTGCAAATATACTTCAGAAATAACCGAGAATAAGCCATAAACCATTCACCATAACAATGAACAAAAGAAATATTCAAAACCCTTGAGGTAGGGTAACACCATATATTAATCCTTATGGAAGGATAAAACTCCTCAAGCAATCCTTGCTTGTACAATCACAATATTCTTCACTATGTTTCATTACATAGACATTACATTGCCTACTGCTTCTTTATATGAACTCTCCTATCTCTTGAACCTTCTAGAGCCTTCTCACATTTATTACATCCAAATACCATAATGGGCCTTTGTGTATGGTGGACCTAGTCCACCTTACATCCAATGACCACATTCCCATATATTAAATGACTGCCACAAATAGCACATAACTACATTCCCATTGGTGTCTCCCTAGGTACCCCGTATTACTTCCCTAGGTATACTACGTTCCATCCCCCTTCACATGTTTTGTGCTCGAAACATGAGAAGGCTCCTTCTAATATGACCGACCTTCAAGCAATGTATTGCTGGTACCAAGAGTATGACCATCCATCCATCTCAATGGAAGTCGAAGATGATGTCTATCTGCTATCTAATGAAGTGTGGTTTCTTCTATCTTGTTTTCAACAGGATCTATTGTGTATTAGGTATTTGTGGTGATTATATCTTAATGAATATTTAGGTTCATAACAAATTAGGGGGCAGGGGACCCATAGTGATAATGGTGGAGGTCATTCAATGTAAGATTGAATCCACTATATTATTAAATAAAGACTCACTATGGTAGTTAGATGTAATAAATGTAAGAGGACTTTTTGAAGGTTCTACTTCTAGAAGATTCCTCCTCTAGAATGTTCTTGGGTGATGGTAGCACTATATAAAGGGGGTTCAAGCAATATAATGAGACAAGTTGAAAAGTATTCTATTTGAATGCAGTAGCTCCAATGGGGATGCCCCTCAAAGAGGAGCAAGTGAGCGAGGAAGGGATCCCTTCCATATGGGATCTGATAGCAATAGTGTTGCCCTACCCTCAGAGTTTCTCATGTGGTTTTCTATATGGTTTCATAGATCTTGTGTGGTGATTGTATTTAGATATATTTGGATCTATTGTGATATTTTATATTAGGTATTGGGTTCTTAACAAGTGGTATCGAAAATTTTCCTTTGAAGACATTGTGGGCAAATATTTTATTTTTCTGATTTTTCGAAGAGAAAAAGAGGGCCACGACATTCTCAAAATTTTTGGTACACTTTTGTGAAAAATTTTCAGAAAAGGGTTGTATATCTGAGTTCCTCT
Organism: Picea sitchensis; assembly: GCA_010110895.2. Lineage (NCBI taxonomy): Eukaryota > Viridiplantae > Streptophyta > Pinopsida > Pinales > Pinaceae > Picea > Picea sitchensis. The sequence continues at coordinate 16,135 of SNQJ01S0163338.1, read as the reverse complement.
CAGAAAAATACCAATTTGAAAAAAAATGCGTCAAAGCGGTCGGGAAGGTGAAGATATTGAAGTTTTAAAATGCACGCAATTTTCAGGGTTTTTTCCGTGTATGGCGACGTGATTTGTTTTTCTTTTTGCAGCAATTGGAGGCCAAATTTTCTCAAAAAATTACATATCTGAGTTCCTCTCACAATTCCACCCAATTCAAAAAATTCAGCAGAAAGCTTGAGTCGGAAGTGAAGTTATGAGCATTTAACTTCAGCAGTTTTTTTTTTTTTTTTGGGTGAGTTTTGTTGGTTGTTGAAACTTCTTGGGTCTATTTTTAGAGTTTTTAAGTGACGAGGTGCGGGGTAGAAGAGTTAATAGGGTGATCGGATGGCTATTTCATCTCAAACCTTGAAATAAATTATTAAATCATTCAAAGTCCAATGTGTGAAACAATTGGATGATAGATTGGATACATTTTGCACATGGCCTCACAAAGCTTGACCTTACACCTTGAAAACCTCCTGAGACTGACTTCACACATAGCCTCAATGATAGTTTTCATAGTAGTCTTAAGATTCATTGAATAACATGCAGGAGACATTTCTTATGGAGGCCTCAAGGATGAATATAATAAAAAAATATATGTTTGATGCGATTTTGAAGTAGGTGTGATGATTGGTATATGGATAGTTGTCATTTACGGGATGACAACCACTTCCCATATTTTATTTGATAACTCTACTCCACTATGCTGTAGAGAACATCAAGGTCCCACATCAAAGGCTAGTCCACCAGAGTTCAGTCTTGCATATTATCTGAGTGTTATTATTCCCCTTCCGGTCTGCTTTCTGACCCTTTCCATTATGGATGGATCTTCTTATTTGGATCACATGATAGGTGTGGTCTTTGGAGCATCATTTGGAGTTTGGTTATTGGGTTCAAAAAATCTTCTACGGGGAGTTCAAACGAACACTTGGACATGGGACCCGGACTACTTGTGGTAGGCTGGACTACTTGAAGCATGGTGGATTTCTTTCTACATGGAACTTTGGTTCTTAAGTCTTCTTCAACATTACGGTCCACAATTATCCATGGGACTCTGGTATATGGTTTGTACATCAAGCGTTGAGGGACAGCAGCTTTCATAAGAGGATGGAATGCTAAGGTAGCTAGAGAGGTAGTGGGGGAGACCCGAGAGGGTCCATAGTGATTATAGTGGATATCATTCAATGTAAAGGTGGATAGGTCCACTATATTATTAAATAAGGCCATATGGTAGTTAGATATAATAAATGTAAGAGGACTTCTTAGAAGGTTCTATTTCTAGAATTTTCCTCCTCTAAAATTTTCTTAGGTGATGGTAGCACATATAAAGGGGTTCAAGAAGCAATGTAATGAGACAGAAGAGAAGTATTGTATTTGGGCCCGGTAGCTCAATGGGAGGATACCCCCTCGAAGAGGGAGCGGTAGCTCAATAGGAGGATGCCCCCTCGAAGAGGCAAGTGAACAGGAGAGGATCCCTTCCATAATAGGATCCATTGTATGGTGTTGCCCTACCTCAAGGGTTTTTATAATAAAGTTGTGGTTTTCTATATGGTTTCATAGATCTTGTGTGGTGATTGTATTCAGATATCTTTGGATCTATTGTGATATTTTGTATTCAATATTCAGGTTCTTAACATTATGCTATAGTGTTTAAACACCCTACTTATAAATCAAAACCAAAAGCAATTATGCACCAATGTATCAACTCATGAAAAGTTTAACCAAGGTGCCAAACAATATTCATATAGTCGACAAGACAAAAGATTAACATAAGGATTATATCAAAGGACATATATATAAAAAATTTAATCATAACCCCTATGCATTTTCATAGAATCAATGATCAAGCAAGTCATATAAAGTGCAAATCCAAATGCTAAATGCCTTACAAACTCAATAAAACCAAGTTATACAATCAATCGAAGTATGAGAACTGATTAGAGGATCTTGCCAGTTGTATAATGATCAATAAAAGGTGAGCGCAATAGGTATAATGACAAAAGAGATATTGATAGTTCAGATAATGATCGAAATACGACTTCGAAAGGAGAAGTTTTCACGCTTACAGTCGTGAAAACTTAACGAAGACAAATGTGCAAATGTCACAAAAAATGAAAATGTCGTTTATTGAAAATTGCGATGAAAAAAAATGATGTTTGTAAAACATTAGTGTAGGCATCTTAATAGACGATAGGAAAAAGTGAGTTGGTTGCCAACAAGCCACTAACTCATTGGTGGCCTCGTGCTCCCTTTCCCTCCACTGAACATATATCCTGCCAACACAACAAAGCAAAAGGGAGCGTCAATGCTTTTTTAAAAATTTGGTTTTTTCATTACACGGGGGGTACCTGCGGCTTGTAGAGGCGACAGTCGCAGGTATCCGCGGGCTATCCCTGGACAGCCCGCGTTTGCCTAGGGCCGACCTTTTTGAGGTCGACGCCCACCCCCAAAATTAACTAAAATGCTAAAATGACATATTCAATAGCTAGACAAGGGAGTTTGTACTTACTTGGTCCAAGAAGAAGTCTGTTTCGTCCACCATAGCTCCCAGAATCACGATCTTTGGCAAAGGGGGTCTTTTGGCTCCAGAGTCAATTTCCAAATCAACAATGGTGATAATGAGCTGCCAACTTCTATTTATAGACTTTTTGGCCTCTTTTTGTCATTTTTTTGTGCCCCTTTATCAGTTTCTTTATGTCAAAAACCATTTAGAGTGATCCAGGAGTTATATGGGAGGGATTTGATCAAGTATTGGGACAATTTTTATTGAGTTTCGAAAAATAAAAATATATATATATTGATGGTCCATAAATTTTTATTTTTTTTTTCAAAAATCAACTTGAGCATATAGGGTAGGATTTCATCCCAACTGTGCCTCTCGTTGCCTTTTGTTCTTATGATATAAGATCGATCCCATTCGGTTGTGACACAGAACCTTCATATCTGCTATAGAAGTGTCACGACTAGGTGGTAGAGCTTACCAAAATATGGATGCCTTAGGTAGATCCTGGTTACATTATGGTGTCCATGCCATTTTCAAACAACACTATAGGCTCGGGAGTCCGTATAGTCTTTCCTGAATACGAGTTTGAGCCTCATTTGCATGGGTCTTTTTCATTCTTTGACTTACCCTCCGAACTCCCAAAACATAACGGGTCTCCTTTTAAGCCCTTTTCAGACCCTCTAAAAATGAAAAGATTGTCGAGCGATCTTGTGACCCTTCACGCTCGTTAAACTGAAATTTGAAGTCACATCTGTCCGGTGGTAGTTTACCCCTTTTTCGGTCTGGACGGTCAACTGTACGAACAAAGGAATACTCTATTGAATTTTCATTCTGTAGAAGAGTATCCTCAGGTATAATTTTATTCCTTTTTTGGGCCTGAGGGACTAAATTTACGAAAAAGAAACCCCCCCAGAGTCCATAGTTAAGCTCTTTTCAGACTCCCTAAAATTGAAAAGATCGTCGAGTGAACTTATTCTTTCACACTCGTTAAAATGGTCCAGAAGAACATTCCTGATGGAGTCCATAGTTAAGCTTTTTTCAGACTCCTTAAAAGTGAAAAAATAGCCGAGTGATCTTGTCATTTTCACACTCATTAAAATGGTTTTGAATTGACGTCTAATCGGTGCTAGTTTATCCCTTTTTCGAACCGACTAGACTATTGACGGAAAAGGTACCCCAATGGAGTTTCCTTTTATGCTTTTTCAGACACTCTAAATATGAAAAACCATCGAGCTTCCCTTCTCTGGGCTTGTTAAACTTACATCGAAGGACGTTACCATTGTGTGTTTTATCAACCGCATTCGCATACCTTACCCATCAGCCTTGTAACAGTTTGCTTCTGTGTCTTAACACCTTTTGCCACTGGAGGATTTTTTCTGAGTATCATTTCCCAGAACATCAGTCTTGTCCTTGTGCCTTGAGATTGTATGTTTGTTGTACTCGTTCCTCCATTGTAACATAATATTCCTTTATTCTTTTTCAAAAACTATCAAAAAGAACAAAAAAAAAAATCAAATATACCCCAAAAAGAGGATGGGAAAAGTATTTTCTTTATTGGCAACATAATGAGTCGCCCTTGGATAAAGCACATCTATCTGTTCGATTCATCAGACTATGGGATGTAGTACGACCTTAGGAAGCTTTGCTCGTTGTATAGAGTTGTGTCCTCCACCGTTTGGTTACTCTTCCAAACATATGGAGAGTTTGCGTTGCCTCCTTCTTCATAGACTTATGATTAATAGATATGTTGTCTGAGTCTTATCACTTGTCGTGCTATTATCCAAGGGAAGTTTGTCACTGAACCTGATTCGGCCCCTCTACAATATGTCTCTTTTCCGCATACCCGACCATCCTGAACGTCCAATCAAGTCTTTGTTCGAAATCACTGAAGCCTTCAGTCCGATCATCAAGATTATCAAGTCCATAACCGATGAGTTGTCGAAGACCTCTGGGTAGTGCAGTCGTACACTCATATTACACTCCTACCCGAGTTTAGAAGATTTTGAAGTTGTTTCTCGAGCTCTGAAGTACAGCCATCAGGTCGAATCAGCTTTTGGGAGATGGATACTTTATATGTATATCTTTCTGATTTCGAGATGTAGCTCTGCTGTGTATTATTTGTGGCTACTCTTCATAGTTATTTGACATGGATCTACAGTGTATTTGATTGGTAGCCATGGTTCTTTTTTATTCTGAGCATGGGTATGCCCGCCTCGGTGAGACATTTGTTATTTTGCAGACGGCACCTCCTGATTCCTGATTCTTGGGCTCACCCATTCAGCATATTAGTACAGATTGGTAAAGAATTGGTAATGTATTTCATCCATCAGATGCTCTTCTGACCTCACACATTAGGGGGCATCTATTATAACCCTAAGTTGCACCATACATGCTTACCTGGCATTAGGCCAACTCATTTCCCTTCATTGCTAAAACATCTACTGAGAAACCTCTTTTAAAAACCTCTTGGGTAAAGGTACACGTGCCCTAACCCACTACTGCACACGGGTGAATGCTGGCAGGCCTACTGCAGCCTGCGTTTACCTAACAAAGCACAAAAATAGGAAAGTTGTCGACGGAACAAAAAGCTATGGGTCAGTTAACTGAGACTCCCAGCCATGCATGGCCGAGAGTTCATCCAAAACCCTAGCTCCTTCTAGCCTATAAAAGAAGGGGTAGGGGTACCATTTGGAGAAGGAAAAATATAGCGAAGAGACTCTGCCCAATTGTTGAATCCATTTGTCCCAACCCTTTAGCCTTTCCTCAAGCTTAAGGAGAATTAAAGCCAAGCAGTTGGAGGACAAAGAAGAGGAGGAGCCCAAGATCGGGATCAAGGAGCGGTGGCCGGTCTTAACTTTGATTGTAAGTTAATTCCTTTTGAAAATAATTAAAGAATACCTTTCCCATCCCAATGCATGATTTATTTATGAGTTGTGCAATTTATGCTTAATTTCTAATGCTCAAGTAGAAAAATAGCATGCATGCGTAGTGTTTTGTCTTGATTGCAAGTGAACTTTGGAAGGAGTAGCGCAAGTAAGCGGGCAAAGCGCAACGGAGGATCTACACCAAACATCAGTAAAAAGGTTAGTATTTCCTTTCCGTGCATGTGTCTTGAAAGAGGGGTTAAAGTTTTGGGGTGGTAGGTTAAAAGGTCATTTCTTTAAGGTCAAAATCTGCATGCAAGTCTAGCCCTAGCTTGTTAGTCCGTAGGGTATTATTTCCCAATAACAACACCTTGACCCTAGATATCAAGGATATCTACTTTCTGATAGGGTTATCACAGCGTGGGTACCATGCTAGCTTGACTGATAGCCGAGGCGAAGGACTCCCTATGAGTGAGTATTGTCGTCAGTACTGTGTCCCAGAGGCAGAAACAAGCAAAAGTAAGGTGGCTATTTGAGGGGTCCAAGATTTGACCCCGCGAATCATCTTGTTCACTATAGCACACATGGATGGGAGTGTAGCTCCACACATGGCTCTCTAGAGCTACCTCCAATATGCCATAGAGTGCACAGAGCCATGAGTCTTCAACTGGTCGGATGCAGTTTCCGCAATATGAAGAGGCAGTTGACAAAATGCAGGAAGGGTGACCTGAAGTAGTTCGAGTACAGATCACTTTTGGTGTCCTTCTTTCTTGAGAGGGTTCCATTATTGAGATTACAGGTTGAGTGGGGTTTACCGGCCCCACAAGATCTAAGGATGCTGAGGTGGTGCAACCTCATGGGCCGACACGTAGCTGGGCCTATCATCAAATACAACGATTCATTCTTTAACTGGTTGCAGCCATAGATGTTGATGGTTGATGACTACGCCTATGTTGGATTGGAATTTCGAGGGGATCCAGATTTAGCACTACCTGAGGATGCTTAGTGGGGTGACCTAGGTAAGAAGTACACATTTTGTTCTTTTAAATTTTTTTGTGATTTTTATCATATAAATTTTTTTTATGTTTGTCCAAGAACTGATCAAAAATCTCTTTCTGATGACATAGATGTGGGGCTATACCGACCTCTAGGCACGTCTCCTATTTAGCGACGAGGAGAGGTAGCTCCAATGGTGCAATGGGATGCTGAAGACTATGAGGCAGTGGAGCAAAACTTGGAGGGGTTGACTGCTGACATTCCAGACATGATTATTAGAGAGATCCCTCGACGTTATCAATGCCATACTGTGGGAGTGTCAGAGTCTATTGGCCAACTGCTTCGTAGGGTTTCCCAGGTAGTCATGTGTTATCACGAGCGTCACCCATGACATTACTTTGTAGAAGCTATGAGCTTCATATTTTGAAATTTTGGTCCTTGGACAGAAACTTTTTATAAAAAAAAATTATCGTTATATACATATATATGGCTTCTAATAGCTTATCTTGTGTTGTGTGATACATGTGATGTGATTGGTTTATAAATGGCCCAAATGTCTGTCTAATACATAGTTAGCTAATGCATCAGTTAATGTATTTAGACATCTAGGAATATGTTGATACTCAATATATTCAAAATAATGTTCCAAGAGGCAAATTTGTAAATATACCCGTAATAAAGTAGGACTTCGAATAGCATAGACATTACTTAACTGTAGTACTACTAGCTGCGAATCGAGTCGTATGACCAAGTGACAGATACTGAGTGAAATAGCATCAATCAACAATTCGATAACGATGCTATACTCTGCATTATTGTTGGTCACACAGCCGAGACACACACCTCGTAGAGTGATAAGTTTGTTTGTAGGGGCGTAAATTGCCCAAGCAACAGAAGCAAGGTTCAGAGTACTACGGCTAGCGCCATCAGCAAAGCCAATGTGGGGTAGCGAAGACTCTGACATATGGAAACCAAACACAACGCAACATAAGGGCAGAGACTAGATAATGAAAAGCATACTACAGTAACACATAAGAAGTATGATACAATAAAATACAAGTACTCACGCACATGTGATCTTAGGCATAGTACTTCTTTAAGTACAACCCATTTCTAGGTTCACTCAAAGGGATACCATCGTAATCTACTAACTCATAAGATCCTTTCTCCAAAACTCGTCTAACGATGTAAGGACCTTGCCACATAGCCTCAAATTTTCCAGCTCCTAGCATATCCTGATTTTCTTTGTAAAGGAGAACCAAATCACCTTCAGAGAAAATGCGAGGCTTGACATGTTTGTCGTATTGGGATTTCACACGTTTCTTTTGGGCTTCTATGACTAGGGTGGTGTCACGTCAAGTTTCATCTAATCGCATGAGATACAAAAGATGTTCTTCTTCGACAGAAGTGTTTGGTAGGAGTTTGACGGCTAGTTTTAGGGAGGGTATCTCACATTCAATCAGAAGTATGGCTTCTAGAAAATAGACTAACCAGAATGGTGTAAACCCGGTAGCAGATTTAATAAATGTCTGGTAAGCCCACAATGCTGAAAACAACATCGTGTGCCAACTCATTTTGTGAATCCCTATCATTCGTCGAAGCATGGTTATGAGGACTTTGTTAATTGCTTCAACTTGGCCATTGGCTTGTGGGTAATACGGTGTTGAGTTTTCATGGAGAAGACCCAGCTTTTCAGTGAGTTCGGACATCACGAAGTTTCTAAAGTGGCTACCATGATCGATGACGATAGCCTAAGGAACACCAAAATGAGCTATGATGTGATTGAATATAAATAATGTTGCAGTCTTTCCGGTGTTGTCAAATGTCGACATCGCCTTGGCCCATTTCGTAAAATAGTCTACGGCTACAATAATGTATCCATGCCCCCCGACTGAGTGAGGGTGAGATGTCATGAAATCGATACCCCATTTCGCAAAAGGACCGATGGAGACCACAGGGTGAAGAGGAGCGGGATGTGATCATATTTTATGGTTATAGGTCTGGCAAGCATGGCATTTTTGGATGACAATTATACAATCGTTAAATAAAGAGGGCCAAAAATACCCAGCTCACAAGATCTTCCGGGCAATAGCATACCCAGACATGTGACCACCATAGGCTCCAAAATTGAAGTCATTTAGGGCTTTCTCGGCTTCATCAAACATGGGGCAGCATCAAAAAACTGATTCAATCCCACAACGATAAAGAGTATCACCAAGGATAATATACTGACGATCTTGGTAGCGTATTCGATGGCAGTTAGTACTAGAAAAATTGGGCTGAAAAGTCTGGGCTTGGAGATATATGATGATATCTCTGTACCAAAGATCATCATAACTAATGAGGAAAAGGGATTCATCAGGTAATGAATCGACTGCTACATTTTTCGTCTCGGAGTAGGGAAAGTCGCATATCAACTCGGCAAACACTAAGGATTTCTTGGACTTAGCATGTTCGAATTCTAAGTCAAACTCCTGGAGTATAATGATCCATTTGGAGTATTTTCCCCCTATCAATTGATGTGTGAGAATGTGTTGCATAGGGTTGCAGTTAGAAATTACCGTAGTCTTGCGAGAGAGGATATAGTGCTAGAAATGTTGAACTGCTTGGACGACTACCAAGGCCGGTTTTTCAACATGTGAATACTTGGTTTCGGTTGGCGTTAAGCCTCAACTCAAGTAATAGATGACATGTTCGTCATGAGAATCATCCTCCTAGACGAGAACCATAGCGATGGTGTAATCCAAGGCTGCGAGGTAGAGGAAATAATCACGGCTGTAATCTGGTGGGAAGAGGAGTGGAGTATGTGTCAAGGATAGTTTCAAAGCTTTGAAGGCTTTGTTGGAGATGGTATCCCATACGAACTCAGACCCCTTTTTGAGTAGTTTTGTAAATCCAAGAGTTAGCTCGACATAGTTCGGGATGAAATGACGAAGAAAGTTTTCTTTCCCTTGCAAACGTTGTAAATGGCGAAGAGAACAAGGAGGAGGGAGATTGAGAATTTCCTCGATCTTCAAAGGATATACCCTGATCCCTTGACATGAAACAATAAAGCCTAGAAGTCAGTCGAATTCTACGCAGAAAACACATTTGTGAGGATTCAAGCGTATATGGTAAAACCGACATTGGAGCAAAATGGCTTGGAGGTGTATTGGATGATTGACACGGTGCACGAAATGAGCAGGTAAGTCATCGAGATAGGGCTACATGATGTGCTTGATATCATGGAAGGCATAAGACATAGCGCACTGGAAAGTTGCGCCAGCGTTTTTTAGACCAAAAGGAAGTTTCCGATAAGCAAAAGTGCCCCAAGGACAAATAAAAGCACTTTTGTGTTGGTCCTCGGGAACAATATTGATTTGATTATATCCGGAGAAACCATCCATTAGAGTGAAGATTTCACTTTCGGCACAATCTTCGACGATCTGGTCGACGAAGGGGGTAGGAAAGTTGTCTTTAGGACATGCTTTGTTAATATCCCTATAATCAACACACACGCGGATTTTGCTTTGTTTCTTGTCGATTGGGACGAGATTGGAAACCCAGTCAGTGAGAGACATCGGGTAAATAAAGCTGGCTTTGAGAAGTTTCTCGACTTCAAGTTTGATAGCAGCTGCTTTACATGGGTGCACTGGACAAAGGTGTTGCCAGACAGGTTTAGCATCCGGGTATGTCTTGATCTCATGTATCACAATTTCGAGGTCGATACCTGACATTTCTTCATAGCTCCAAGCGAAGACATCACGAAATTCTTTCAAAACAGACTTGTAGGTGATGATTTCGTCAGGGGAACACGAAGCTACGATATGCACATTTTCGACAATTCCAGGTTTTATGGATATGTCGATGGGAATGGTGGGTGAGATATTTCTTAAGTTCCCTTCGAAAAACACATCGTGTGTAGACTCGGGAATGGTGGAAATGATGACAACGTTTGATGGGTTCGAGATCCGTTGGTAGCTCTCGATGCTGTGTTGTTCCAGGAAGAGGATGGAATGATGATGTCCATCGTCCCAAGGGGTGTCTTCCATAACAGACATAATCATTTCATCCGTGGGAAAAATGACGCAGAACGAATCTATAGATAAATCACCAAGAGAGGGGGTAGAAGGAGTTGTCGATTGAATGGCCTAATAGGTGGATTCGACCGGGCTCAATGGTATTTCGTCGTCGTAACAAAGATGATCGTCAGGGTTGGGTACCATCCATGGGTCATGAGATGCAAGGGTTTCATGAATAAAGGTGGAGATCATGTTGATTGAAGCAACAGATAGATGTGGAACATTGGGTGGTAGGATGGGGAAGGTACCCATTAATGAGGAGTCTTTAAGAAGACCCACACCAACATTCTCATATCCGGGGGGGGTTGGCGATGAACGGTACATTGTCAATACATGCATCCGAGTTAAAGAAGGCTAATTGGTCGACGGTAATTACCTTTCCTTGATGTGGGAAACGTACAACATGAAAAAGAGTTGACACAACTGCACACATGGGATCAATCTAGCTATGGCCAAGTAAAAGGTTGTAATCGAGAGGAGCGTCAAAGACTTCCACTTCAAATTGGACCATTTTGCCTTCTAACATAATTGGCAATGAAGGGAGGACACTGTAAGGCTTAAAATTGGAGTCATTAAAGGCTTTGAGTGTGTTGTGGGATTCAGTCAAAGGAGGAGAGTTGATGGCTTTCCAGTAGGTAATAGACATGACACACGTCGAGGCACCCTTGTCGATAATAGTTCTACAAATGTTTTTGTTGAAGAAAATGACTTGTATTTGGAATGCAAGTTGAGGGGGTAACCTTGGAATGTGATCTTCCAAGTCAAAAATTATTAAATTCGTATCCACAGGGTTGATTCCACCGATAGATTTCAATAGTGCCTTCCGTTGTATAGGACAACTTTGAAGGACTTCGAGGGATGACATCACGGATGGTGCTTGGGCCAGATCTTCAACAATACTGTAGTTCTGGGCAGCACGGGCATGAGGATTGAAAGCCGATTTCCGAATGACACCCTTTGGAGGAGGGCGAAGGACTGTGTCGAGGCTCAATCGTTCGAGATGAAGAGGACCATTGGTAGGTGGATTTGTGAAATATGGTTGGACCAATGAAGGAGGTATAGCATCAACCTTCTCTTTAGAGGAGGAATAATCTTTGGCTTGAGTGGTAAGTGTGATGTAGTTTTTCTTTGAATCTCCTGTACACATTAATACATAAGATGTATTGGAGGGGGAGGGTTGGTCGTGAATGACCAATTGGGCCTGTTGTTGAGAAGGGAAGGGTTGTGACAATACAACCAGAGTGGGTGGTTTTGTGGTCCCTTGAAGGAACTTAGTAACCTCGGCTCGTCATGGACAATCCTTAGTGTAGTGATCATCATTGCAGATAAGACAAGGGTATCGGGGTTTGTGCTTATCCCTATCATCAACAAGCGGCATTTTGGTTCTCTCTAATTGCGAATTATTTTTTTCCTCCTTATTCTTACCCTTTCCTTTTCTGTATTTGTTTTTACCAGCGGGGGTAGATTGAACAGTATTTACCTCAGAAGTCTTGCCGGTGGGAGGGGTAGGAGATGGATCATTTTGAACATTAGAAAAAATGGGTTTGGGGTTGTTGCTAGAGGTTTGGATGGAATGCGGTTGGGCATGGAAAGTTCCAATCACACTGTTAGTCACATGAGAAGAAACAGGAGTAGTTGAAGTGGCGGAAGTAGAAGGACAAGGTACATCAGGGAGTAAGTCATAAAGAGTACCCATTTGTGAGTAAACGAGGTCAAGATATTGAGCATGACTAATGGCCTATTCTTCTATGGAAACTCCACCCATGGAGATGTCACGACTGATGTCATTCACAAATGATTTCGTGAACCACTTTGCCAGCAACTGATCAAGAAGTTTGAGTTTGATGAGACGTCCTCTTCGTCGCCATTCATGAATGTGATTGGAGATATGAGTAGCTTTGGTTTGTTTGAAAGAACTCAAAATCTCGGTCCCTGTTTCATAGTGGATCGGTAACTGGTAGTGGGTGAAGAAATCCATAGCGAGGGTGTTGAAATCGGTGAAGAAACCTCGTGGTAATTCTATATACCACTTCATGGAAGAACCTATGAGAGTTCTTTGAAAAGGCATAAACGAATAGAGTCATCCATCAAGGAGTTGGATGAGTACCAAAGGTGAAAATTCATTACATGATTGTTGGGGTCCTCTCCTGGTTTTCCATCAAATTTAGGAATGTCAGATGGTATTTTGGCCGGTATAGAAGGCCATTAGGGAGAGTGACGGATCAGATCATTTAAAATCCTCGACAAATCTGGGAGGTCTAGGGTGGCTAAGAAAGGTAACTGTCTATTCACATGCAGGTACTAGTGATTTGGGGAGGGAGTCCCATCGACAAACCAGTGGGACCATAAGTAGTTTTCATATAATGCAAAGATCTGGGCATATTCTGTAGTGGTTGTGGAGGAAAGTAACTCATAGGGTTGTACCCTTGAATGGGGGCATGGGGTTGAGCATTCGAGCCCCAAATAGGATTAGACGTACCTGGATAGGGTTGGCATGTTTGTTGCCCCCCAGTCGGATGAGGGTTATGTTGCATAAGATGATTCCAATACTGGGCCAAAGATGGAGGTATGTTTTTTCCATAGGGTGGGGTCAGTGGGGGTTGCCCTCCAATCGGGGGTTGTGTCCCAATTGGGATTTTCCCTGCAAGGGGGGGTTGAGTTGGGCCTCCTTGGTGAAATTGTCCACCAACAGGAATCTAGTAATTTGGTGTGAATGACAAAATGGTGCCACTAGGATCGGTGCCTCCAATAGAGGATGGAAAAGGTCCTCTAAAAGGGGGTGGAGGAAGTGTCGGAATGAAACCGGGAAGAGAGTGTCCAGAAGGAGTGGGACCACCAGGAGTTATGAATGTGATTTATGTAGGAATGAGAATAGAGGCATTCAACGCACGGTATCTGGGTGGAAGTGTCAGGGTGACTCTGGGTGAAAGAAGTGTGCCAATAGGGTCTTGGCTAGCCAAAGTAATCCTGGTGTGAAGACTCGTAGTATATGTGTAATGGACCATTTGTAAAGGGAGAGTCAAGATGTGGTCAGCTCGCGGAGCTTCTGTACTAGGAAAATAATAAGCAGTAGTAAAAGGTACTGTGTCTGGATCAGATGTTTCGGGTAGCGCAGGTGAGGTGGTGATATCAACGCCTGCTCCTGAGCCAAAAATATCCCGTCTAAAAATGCCAGTATCCCAAAAAGGGTCTTGATCCTCAGGTCCTGGGAAAGGTCCAGTCGATGATCCAGAAGATAGAACAACCTAGTCTCCAGAAGAATTCACTCACATAATATGTCTCTCAGAGTCGGAATGAAGTCGAAAGTCATCTTGAGAATTGGTAATCCAGAATCGTTCTAGAGAGTCAGTTCTTTCCACTTGTGGAGTGGTAATGTCTTGGACTTCACTCTATTGAGGAGAGCCCTCTGGTGAGTTGGTAGGCAAGGGTTGAGAACCTTCCAGGTTTTCTGGGGGTAAGCCTTGCATTCTAGATGAATGACATGGAGGTTCAATTGTGATCGAGTTGAAAACTTACGAAGAAAATTCTATGGTCAACTTGGGTGAACAAACAGCATGTGCTAGTAAAACTCTAGGAAGCAAAACCAAGCAAATAAGACCTTCTAATTCCAAAGTCACTAGTTGGTGATGAAATCCAACGTTGCAACAACGAGACAAGAAGGGGTTGGGCTAGGGTGGAAAAGTTACATTGACGACTTACTTAATGGACTTACACCCTGGTGCAAGCTCCCACACATAATCATGTGTATACCCTCCAAGGCGCCCGAGTGAGTTTGGCCAACTTCGATTCCAGGCATTGTGAAGACTTGCCCCTTCATAGTCACCTTGTGTAAGACCCTAAGAATATAGGCCACTAAGGTTACCACCAACAACAATAAAGCATGGGGGGACAGTCGATAGTCTGATTCACACGCAAGGGTAGGGTATCTAGCCCGAAATTAGTTTGAGAGGCTTCCACTCATCATTGTGGGTATACCTTCAAGTGACCCCCGTAATACGTGCAATCTCTACAACGATATCAACAAAGCTAGGTGAGTAACTCTATCAATATCAATGTGACCTCGGGTTTGACCCTTGTGTGAGAAGGGCTTCCCAGGACAAAATGTTGCAAATGGAATTTGACACTCCTTACCACAAGATGCTATTGTGTGTTTTGTTCTTTGGAGAGTGTATCTCTCTGCCTATTCCAAATCTCTAGCCTAGCTAATGTTGGTGTAATAGAGTCCTAGAAAAGAGTTACTAGTTAAATTTTAAAAGTTGCGCAATATTATTAAAGGCTGTTGTTACTCAAAGGAGATGAAAATGAGATTGATTTTGTGTGAGACTCTAACCCAACAATGCATAGATAGGAATGAAAGATGCCAATTTTCTATTCGATGAATCCTATTTACAGGAGGGAAAGAGGAGTTTTCTATAACAACTTGAACTACGATATACGATCTTCTTTGAAATGCAATATCAACAAATCATGACCAATGCCAATTCTCTATTCATTCTATTTCAACAATTGAATGCCAATATTTTCAAAATAAAAAAATTCTTTAAAAAGAAAAATGTTTTTTAATTTTCAATAGAAACCACACAACAGTGGTGGAACTAAGAAAAACCAACAACTAATGAAAAGCAATATACAACAAACCCAAACCAATCTTTCAATGAAGACAAAAATAAGAAGCGAACAAGACTAGTCTTTTCAAATGCACGAGGGCAACAATTTTCCAAACAATGAGTAATTGAGAAAGACAATTAATCCCAACTTTTAAATCGATCACCAGCTCCCAACCAAACAAGCACTCGGATTTCAGGACCAAAGATTATATCCTTGTTAAGAAAAGGTCAAGAGATAACAGTTGAAAAAAAATGAACAAGAAGAGATTTCGATTTTCGAAGACTAATCATTCACAAAATCTGAAGTCAAGAAACAATCAATCAGTGGCCCAAGAAGTTCTTTTCAGACACACATACAAATCTGGGTATCTGAGCATACAAAAAACCCTAATCCCAAAATTTTACAAATGGGTTCGCAGGCAGGCAGTGGTGTACAGTGCGAGAATAGAGCATTCTCGCAGGCTGGTCACAAGCAGAGTGTGAGAGGTTCACATTGGACCGAAAAGCAGGGTGCGAACTCTAGGGATTTTCGTAGGCTATAGAAGGGTTCAGTGCAAGAATGCCTGAAACCAAGCAAAATTTGGAAAAAAGACAAAAATTTTGAGGGAACCTATTGACCCAGAGAGTCTGTCAGGGTCTCCTCAAGACTTAGAGATTGATAGAAATGAAAAATGGTAAGGTAAGAGAAAATGGCCAAGGAAAAACACCAAAAACCACTAAAAAATGGGTTTCATCCCCAGTGGAGTCACCAATTTTGTTATCGGACTAATCGGTAGGTATGGACACTAACAGATCTCCCTAGATCCACCTAGATCTAGAACAAAACAGGACAGTACACGACTCTTTCCCTAAGTTGTAATCATTGAATCTACTGATAGGAAGGAATAAGTAACATACCTTTATATCGCTTCCTTAGGTCTCTGTTGTTCCCGCTTCACTCCGGTGCTCTCATGTGGTCAAGTCCAAGACAACAAAAACCAACCAAAGTGAAGATAGAAAAATGTATTCAATGTCAACTTATGCATATGATCAAGGAATTACACAATAAAGTAAGAGTGACTTTATGGGAAAGGGACATGT
>SNQJ01S0163337.1:0-16530 GCA_010110895.2 Picea sitchensis | reverse complement strand
TTTCAGGGGAATCTTGTGAGAAGGGAGGGCCCACCTTCTTCACAAGATTCACCCATTAGTTTAGAAGTGTGTTAGTACAATCTCTGTTTATGCTTTGATTAACTTTTATTTGTTGAAGCACTGTTTTTAATAAATTTCGCTTTGCTGAAACACTACTGACTCTGTCTTAGTTTATTGAATGAAATTCGTAATTCTTTTTATTAGCAATCTTGTGTGATGATTTTACGGTGCTAGCCAGAGATTGGGTCAAGGGTTCCTGCTCAGAAAGGAAGGAATCAGAACATCCTGACCTCTGTAGATGTCAATTACTTTTGCAAGTGTGCTAGCCAGGGATTGGGTTAAGGGTTCCTGCTCAGAAAGGAAGGAACCAGAACATCCCGTTCTCTGTAGATTTCCATTATTCTTGCAAGTGTGCTAGCCAGAGACTGGGTTAAGGGTCCCTGCTCAGAAAGGAAGGGATCAGACTATCCTATTCTCTGTAAACCTCAATTTCACAAGTGTGCTAAACAGAAATAGGGATTAAGGTTCCTGCTTAGAAAGGAAGGAACTAGATGGCCTTGTTCTCTGCTAGATAGAGTTAGCTTTCTCTGCATTACTGTTTTCATGAAAGAGTGTTAATCAGAAACAAAGTACTGAAGTCTCTGTTTGAGAATAAGGGTCATGTTCTCTGGTTGCAGAATAGTTGTTCTTTCCTGTTGCAAGTGTTATTTTAATGTAATCTAGGATTCTTTTAATTAATCTTTAAGATCTGCAATAGGTAGGTTTCTTTCCTGTGATTTAAATCAGAACTTCAGTTCATTCAAGGCAAGTGTGATTAGTATAGTTTCTTTTACTACAACTCTAAGTTCCTTTTGGAATTGAGCATATATAGTGCGTGGTTATCTTGGAAATAACAGACTTCCCTGGGTTGATAATTTATGTATCACTTAGTTGTTTGAATTAATTGAGCAATTATAGTGACCAACACATGTCTATCTCAGATTTAGACCCTAGAAGATTTCCCTAAGTATGGGAGACTATGCCAAGTTGGCAGCTCGGTATTGTGGACCCTTTGAAGTCCTAGATAGAGTGGGACCTATAGCCTATAGGCTATCACTTCCTCCCACTATAAAGGAAGATAAGTTTTTTCATGTTTCATTATTAAATAAATATGTACATGATGATAATCATATAAATGATTGGTCTGTGATCTAGGTGGAACTGGAGGGAGAATTCCTGCTAGAACCCCAATGCATATTAGACAGGAAGGAAACATCACTTAGAAATCGAACCATTGCATAGGTCAAGGTGCAGTGGAAACACTTTGGCCCAGATGAGGCTACCTGGAAAATGGAAGATTCCACGAGGAAGGAATTTACGATTTTTTTCATTCCTATACACACATATCATATTGGTAGATAGAACATCGAGGACTATGATCCCTTTAAGGGGGAGGGAATCGTAACACCCTGTTTCCCCCACTCTTTAAATATAACTTTATTGGCCAAGAACTATGGAAAAATCAAAGTGTGAATGTTTAATTTTGTGGACCTTTGTATAAAGTTCGATGAATGTTAATCATGTTATTTTAATAGATAATGGAAACGTGTTGCATAACTTCTGAGAAGGGGATGTGCTAAGGAATACCATGATTACTAATGAAAAGGTGGTGGAGGGGACCCAGAATGGTTGTGATAACCTCTACTGAACGAGTACCATGCTGGATTTAATGTTTCTCATATTAGAACAACCCTCTGACCAAGAATGAATTCTCGTCAGGCTGGTAGGTGGGAAGGGAATCCTCAAGATTTAATGAGGGATGGGGTAGACTACCCATAGGTTTGGGTTCCAGACCTGACCACGGATGGGGGGATTTGAGCCACATGCAACCTTGCTGAGGGAGGCAAGAAGGGAAGCATGGTGGATAGAGGGAGATGCTTGCGAAGAAGCAGAGACGAGAGAAAGAAACTCTCGAGTCTGAGGAAGGATGGAAAGTGAGAAATTGAGTTATGATCACGGGAATGGAGACTGAGTCAAGAGAAGGAGAGTAACCTTCATCCTCATCTATTCCTGTATAGGGAGAAGGAGAGTAACCTTCGTCCCTAACTTCCATTGAGCTGGAAGAAAGAGATTGAATCTCAAAGCATCGTGGCCTGAGCTTGAGGGTGGCCAGTGATAAATCCATTGGAAGTGACTGAGCCTATGGTTGGGTGGAAATGAGCACCTCTCTCGGTAGTCTCTTCACGCTTTATGGTTCTGATAAGTGATTTTATGCCTTGAACTCTAAATTAGAAATAATGGTTGCATGCTTGTTTTTGTATTCCTCTAAATAGTTTTTGTATTGAATGATTATATTAAGTGTATGCATTCGTCCCTTGAGGAATTTCATACCTGTTGATTTTCCCTTATGTCCTAGTTTAATTCCTCAAGAATACTCTCCCCAGAACTCCCCCCCCTTGTTTCGGAGGTTGAACCCCGCAAAAACTGCGAGGAAGGAGTCTAATAAGCTCAGGAAGGATAGCGTGGTTAAAGCATAGAAATGGATTATCCTTTCATTTAGGAGATGAATGGATGAGATTCGTTCGGGAGGATCCAGGGTCGGTAGAGACCGATAGATTTGAGGAAGGGATGCAGGTGTTAATGCCTCGATACCTTCAGACTTCACAAGATCGCACATCAAGAGACTAGCACGTTGGCACGACTAGAATCCATAAAACCAAAGTCGGGACGTGATTTGGACCATAGATCAGAGGATCTATCGAGGTCCTCCTTGACCATCAGATATGAATGCAAGGACCAACAACCATTGGATCTAGGAAAGGTACACGAGGGTTAAACCCTTCAAAATTATACAAGAGAATGGACCTTGTCAGTCTCGGCATTCTGAAATCATTGGGACCATCCATCGTCAGGGTAGAAATATGGCAACGAATCCTAGAGTTCAAGGATTTGAACCTTGGAAGATTTTCAAGGGAAAGAGGGGAGTTGATCCTAGCTGTTGGTGTCGGGAATGATGCATGACGATCGATCAACATTTTGCTAATTTGCACATCAGAGAAGTCAAAGGGTAGAACTATAGGAACTCACAATACGTGAAATTGCAATATGATCTGAGTCATACACCGGAAGGGACACACGGTGAAAGATCGACATTTCGTTGATTCACATGTCGAGGATTTTGAAGGCAAGAGTCGTAGAAACTCGTGAAGTTTGAACTCACGAAATTGAACACAGCCATTGAATTACGGGAGGATCGTAGATCATTGATTTGACGCGAGCAGATTTCGGGAATTTGGGTATTGGGAGGAAGAGAGAAAGCTATCTCAAAAAATCTCGAAACATGAAGTCCCGATTTGCAGCAAAAAAGGCGTACACCATCAGACTACGAAGTAGTCAGCCTGGTGTTGACCACTTCGGGAGAATAGAAGTCTAGTAACACCAAAAATCCTAAAGGTCAGAATACTGAAGTTCATCCTAGCTGTTGGTGATAGGAAACATGGGGCACTGGATCCTTCACTTGTGGGTTTAGTGTACCGGGGAAATGGATTGTGTGAGTAAGAACCTCGAATGTCGAAGTTTGGAAGTGCCATACTAGACACCTGTAGTCTTGGTATTCGATCATCGCATATGGTCCGATGCGAAGGTCGCCCAATAAAAAGGGGAAACGATCACAGTCGTTGATCGAAGGAGGAAGTTGAACCGTAAATCTGACCTTGTCGGGATTTCACGACTAGGGAAATCAAAGGTAAGAGTTTTGTGAACTCGTGATATGTAAAATCGCAACTCAATCACGGTCATCCATTAAGGAGGGCACGTGGCAAGATCTTGGTATTTCACTAACTCGCAGGGTAGAAAAGTCAAAAAGGGAAGTCGTGAGAACTCGTGACATGCAAATTTCTGACGCACCTTGGAGTTAGGCTCTGGGTCGTAGTAAATGGTCACATGGACGGAGACCAAAGGAAGGAGCTAACAGTTGTTAATCCCTTTTGGAACTCAGGAGTTGAAGGAGTTGGGGCACCTTGCATCGGAAGTTCCGAAGTCGCGAAATGTGACGGGTCATTTAGGTTAAGCCTATGGTCGCAGGTATTGGTCACATGGAGGAGGATAAGGGAAGAGCTCACGTGCACTAGGCCCCTATAGGAATTCAGGGATTATGTCCCTTGAGAAAGGCAAAAAAATTATTCACCATCATGGGTGTGTTACACTCTTCTTCCCCCTTAGCCCCACGAGCCACAAAGGCGCCACACACAATAAACCAACAACAATAGCTTGAAGGCTTGCCTCACAAAGTAGTTCTTCCACTATTTATACAAGCTTGGTATCCCAACTCTCACAAGTAAAACACAGTCAAAACCATTTTGGCAACATAACCATACCAAGAATAAGTGACCCCCTTTACCTTCTACACCATTTGTTTTATAGAAATTTCCTCATTGACACATGTCCTCATGCACAAATAATAAACTTTTTAGACTAAATTAATTATTATTATTCACCCCACACACTTGTCACACTCTCTCCAAGTTGCACAAGTAATTAACAATTTTTTTTTTTTTTAAAGGAAATTTCCCTCACATTCCCCAATGTGTTCCTATTTTCGCTCTTAGTTGTCCCTTTGTTCCCCAAATTCTCATTTAATGAGTGTCTCCTAACTAGATCTTAGTTATATTTGGAATAAGAGTCTTCTTATAGTTAGACTAGTGGTAGCTTGACTCTAGATATTATTATATGTCTACACCTATTCTTTCATATTTTATTTATTTCTATTTTAAAAATCCCTTTTATTATTTTAATGCACATATGTGCATTTTTATCCAATCTTTAGATTTTATTCCCCTTTTTCCTAGAGTTTGATTGTTCTCCAATATTTTAACTTATGTCATAATTCATTTATCCCCTTAATTAAATTTAGACTTAGACTTAGTTTTAGACTTCGGATTCGACTTTTATTGGCTTTATAATTAATAAATTTACTATTTAATTAATTATTTTAATCCAACAAGGTCTAATCATTTCAATGTTTTCTAGGCCACCTAGATTTATTGAATCAAGTTTTTAATTACACAGACCCCACTGCTACTGTTGCGACCACAACAATTCATCTAGAAGAACCAGTAGATCCTGAAGAGGGGGAGTGCCTCTTCCATTCACAGGTGTGGGTGAAGGGGACCCCATTGCTTCTCATTGTTGATAATGACAACCAGAAGAACGTCATCTCAACTAAGGTCATCAAACAGTTGGGGTTATCGACAACACCACACTCACAACCATACAACATCAAGTGGCTTCACCAGGGACAAGATCTTTGCGTTAGCCAACAAAATCTCATGTCCTATGGCATCCATCCCTTCAAGGATGAGGTAGTTTATGATGTTTCCCCTCTTGATGTCTATGATGTTATTTTGGGCCAACCATATGTTTGGAAACATCATGTTGGCTATGGGTATAGACCTTGTATTTTCAATATTACTATGGGAGGTCAACTCTACAAGATACTAGAGGTAGTTTTGATTACTGCTCCACCAAAAAAATGCCGCAAGGTAATCTATCATACTACAAAATTCATCCTCTTCATAGTTTGTTCAAAGAATGCACAGAAGAACACTACAACCACTGCAACCTCAACACCTTCTATCCAAAAACCAGATATTGTTGAAGAGAAAGAAGATATTGTTTCTTCACCTACAATGGTGCCTACACAATGCCCCATCAAACCCAAAGACAACAGGTTGGTGGAACAAACTCAACCCCTCTAGCAATAGGTTTGTGATAGTCTTCCACAAGCCAAGAAGCAAAAATTCTCCAACAAAGTATGCATCTCACCAAGATTCAGATTGATAAAATGATTTTTCCTCTTCCCTAGGCACTCAATGTAATGGAGAACATTTCTTCCTAAGGGGGGAGGATTGATCCAGGTGGATATTGGTGGCCACCCACCTATTCCAACTAGCTCCTCTTGTCAATTTTTAGTTCAAGACGTTCTTCTGTACTTCTTTGTAATTGTGGGTTCTACACTTCTGGGGCTGTATGAATCCCTACACATCTTCTAGGTGGATACTGGTGGCCTCCCACCTAATCCAAGTGGCTTATTTTGTATGTTTTCATGTCAACACATCTTGTTGTACTTCCAGGTCCAAAACATAGTTTCGTTTTAGCTAGCCACAGTCAAACTGTAGATAGATTCAGATTTTGACGATGTAATGTGTAGTTCTCGAAAACACCTTTCCAATGGGCTATCACGTGCCTAAAACGAAGATCCTATGCAACAGTTACGACCCCAAGAAGTTAATGTACTAAGTTACCCAAACGGGTCCCACATGACTTTTGTCATTTCATCTCCTAGGGTTAGGTTTTTGGATGTCTATGGTTTTGGAATTCATGTTTATCATAAAAAGGCCTTCATAGCCTCATTGCAATGATATTCTGGAGAAGGAGTGTAGTCGTCACATCTATTCTCAGAGATAAAGATACCAATGTTCTAGCGAGTCTTGCACTAATTGTTTTTACAGTCTCTTTACAATTCTTTCACTAATAGAAATCAAGTATTGTTGTATTTCTCTATTTCTAGCAATTTTCATGAGTACTTCATTATAATTACTCTGCTTTCATTTCCTTTCGAAAATAATCCAGATCAATTGGTGATATTGTTTAGTTTGAATTTAGTAGTTATTGACTCAAATGTTGTAGTTCCTAGAGAGATGAAGTTAATCGCAAAGTAACTTGAGAGTAGTAAGTCGTGGTTCTTCAAGAGCAGTCCATGTACCTATTGATGCTGTGTCGAAGCCTTTCCTCTGGGAATCTAAAATTGTGTGAGTAGAGGGTCAGTTTCTCTTTTATGTGGATCATTGTGCATCTCATCAACAAGACTAGTTTCACTTTCAATGCATAGTGTTTTGGTTTCCTGTGTTTTTTTTTTTTTTCACCCATCAATTCATTATAGTTAATCCCTTTTTCCATTCCACGAGGTCATCATTTTTTCTTTCCACAGGGCCACATTCCTAATCTATAACATGTATTTATAACTTATAGTCATATCTTAGGATTTACACACACCAAGTTGGTAGGTTGGCTCAACATTGTCACCTTGACACATAAAAGATTCTAGATCTCTCTCCCTAGATAGTGTCAACTATGAGCGTAGCATAGAAGAAATCAAGTCAAATTATATATATCATACAATTTAAATCAAATCATATATTTCATCTCAGCGTAGAAGTTAACACATAGTTTACAATTGTTAGGTTTTAACACTTGGCAACAACTTAGTGGGTTTTGAGTGCAGATCACACATCATATCATCACTAGTGAAAATTTAACTATGATTCTCTTCATAAATAAATTTTGGAGTTGATTTAGTTGCATGTATCTTTAAGTTACCTAACGATTTTCAATTGATTTTTTGTCTATTTGTAATGCTTTTATCTTGACCAATTAGGCACAAAAAAAATTCCCTTTGATTATCATAATTAATGTTTATAATTTATTTCTCTTTTGCTAACCTTTGTTGTGTATCAAGAGGTCTATTACATATGGTATCAGAGCAGGGTTCTACTCTGCGACACTAGACTTGTTACGACTTCCAATGCAAAATATTAATTAAAGATGTAATTACTAATATAAATTGAATTTTTTTTATGCACGTATCATGGTTAGAGGAAGGAGAATGAGAAGACATTGGGGTGCGGGAGGAAGATGTATGCCGCCTCCAAGTACACCCAAACTCGAGGGATCTTCTCCATAGGGAGAAGATCATACTACGATGTAGGAGCATGTTGTAGTGGATGATGTCATGGGTATGATGAGGTCTTTTCAAAGGATGTCAGAGGTGTTGATAAATCACCTTGATTGAGATGAGGATAGAGGATCTACACCTAATGAGGGTTTGCAACACCCTCCTGTATCTAGTAGTAGTGTTCATAAAGAAATTAGGAAAGTCAAATTTCTTGAGTTTTTGGGTTCCGTGGATGATTTAGCTGTCGATGAATGCTTGGAGAATATGGAAGTGTGTTTTTCATGGTCTGCATGGCGGTATTTCAACTGAAAGGGAGTGCAATCCTTGGTGGAATATAGTCTTACGACAACTGAATATGGCCATTGAAGACGTGTCTTGGGAATTGTTTAAGGAATGATTCTGAGAGAGGTATCTATCTGATGAATTCATTGAACGTTGGCTTAATGAATTCAACACTTTAGGACAGGGTAGTCATATGGTATCTGAGTATGAGGCTGGGTTTATGTAGTTTCTTATATATGCTACGCACCTGAACACTGAATAGGTAAAGGTGAATAAGTTTTTTTTTGGTCTCAACTACAACATTTTTGCTAAGGTGAGGATTTTGATTCCTTAGACTTCGCACGATGCAGTACAGAAATATTTCATTCCTGAAGAGGAACTAAACAATGGAGTTCAGGGTAGGAATCCTTCCAAGAAGACAAGACATACTCCACATAGAGCACCACATCAGCAAACACTCATCATATAGACTTCTGGGCACCGTTATACACCCAGAGGACCAGTATTTTTTGCACCACACATATAGGATACCAATAAGAGGACTATGTATAGAGAACCACCGCAACATCAACCGCATCGTCTTTAGTAGCAACAATAGTATATATCTACTCCACAGAACATATTAGGACCTCAGAACCCTAGACCAGCAGATTCTTCCTCTGGAACTAGGAGTATTGACCCTAAGAATAGATGTTGGACTTGCAGAGAACCCCACTATCAGAGAGATTTTCCTATCAATAAGGAGAGAGATATTGGATCAGTAGGACAAATGAAAGTAGGAGAACTAGGAAAGGCCCATAGGATTCATGCAACAGTGAATAATCACTAGGCCAAGCATCAATCTACAATGCTCGAGACTTCAGGTATGATAATATATCATGAGTTTAGTATTTTGATAGATCCAAGAGATACTAAAATTTTAATATCTATTGTTGCGCTCAAAAGAATTAAGGTGAAGGCAGTCGAACAAGATGAGTTTAGATATGTAGAATTGACATCATGAGCCAAGAAAAAAGTTGGAGCAAAGGTTAAGGATTGTAACATTAATTTGGGTGAATTCATCATAAATGTAACCCTTTTTTTTCACAACCTTAGGATCCTATGAAATTGTTATTGGAATGGATTTTTAGAATCACACAATGTGATACTTAACAGTAAAACGAAAAGATTAAGATTAATTGTTGATTTGGGACATAATAGATTAATTGTAGGAATAAACCAAGGAGTATCACTAATTTTTATTACCTCCCTACAATTGAAAAAAAAAAATGCACAAAGGATGTAAGTTGTATGCAATTTTATCTCTTAACGAAAAGGGTGACATGGAAAGACTGGAAGACTTCCCAGTAGTATCAGAGTTTGATGATGTTTTTCCTGATGAATTACCGGATTTACCGTCGAAAAGAGAATTGGAATTTATTATATATTTAAAACCCGGAACATAACCAATTGCAAGAACACCATATCAGATGTCGACACCTGAATTGCAAGAGTTAAAGATGAAATTGAAGGAGTTATTATATTTGATACTTATACGTACAAGTGTATCACCATGGGGAGCACCAATAATTTTTGTAAGAAAGAAGGACATATCGTGGAGGATTTGCATTCACTATCGTCAATTAAATAAATCTATGATTAAGAATCAATACTCATTACCGAGAATTGATGACTTATTTTATCAAATGAAAGGGGATACAATGTTCTCAAAGATTGATTTGAGGTCGGGATATCATCACTTGTGAATCAAAGAGGAAGACATTCCTAAGACAACATTTAAAACAAGATTTGGACATTACGAATTTACAATATTGTTTTGAACATCATTTAGGACAAGTGATATGTGACAATGACATACATTAAAAACTCATCTCATCACTATAAAAAAAAAAATCTGAATACTGTTACACATCAAAATTACTCATTACGATGATGGCCTAGTGTCATCATTACCAAATGTCGCAAGTGTCACATTTTGCCCACAAGTGTCGCAAATATCATACTGTCATCTTGCCTATGTTGTGTCTCGGACAACATTATCAAGAACACTTACAAGACACCTCAAAAGACTGATTTTGAAGAGGAGAAGTCATTTGACAAAGAGTACAAGTCTTTTTCCATTGAATAACCCACTCAAAAATCATTTTTAGAAGGCAGTGCTCCCCTATACACTGCCAAGGAGTGTTGGTGCTCTTTACCCTCTTTTGGGGGAGCGTTGCAATGCTCTGTACCCCATTCTGAGGGAGTGTTGGCCTTTTTTGAGCGAATTTTGGACTGTTGAGAGAAATCAGGGAATAATCCCCTTAATCTCTGAAGTTGGTTTGATTTGAATTTGAGGTCAAGGCTTGATCTTAGGGAAGATCCACAACTAAAGGAGAAGAATCCTCAACCTATCCCAATAATCTCTTAAGTGGTTAGGCCTCTCCAAGCCTATATAAGGAGGCCTCCTCATGGTGAAAGGGGAGACATTGTAAGGCATCAAACTTATGATCTCATAAGGGAGATATCATTGAAGCGTCATCATTCTATGTGTGGATTATTTGAGCAAGGGTCTGGAAAAAGATAGCTTGGTGAAGTTGTTGCACCTACATCTATGGCTATAATCATTTCACTCTGTTTTCATTAATACAAATCTATGCTTGGCCTGTTTCCTTTAAAGTTTGTGTATGTTTCATGAACTTGTTTCTGTTATAGATCTATTATGAAGGTAATCATGTTAGAGTAGGAAGTATGTCTCGTTGTTGTTGCTGATTGTATTACAGGACCTTCTGAATAACTTGGAGATCAAGATCAACTTGGATCGAGCAAGTACAAACGTTGGTAAAACATATTTACCCTTCTTCCTTCTTCTTCTTCTTTGAATAGTTTAGCTTCATGAAAAGGAATGTCAGTGTCCACAATAACACTTTTCTGTCTTGGTCATAGGGGTATAGTATCCAAGAGGAAATCCACTTGTCTGCAGGGGGATTCTCCTGTAACACTCATAAACAACATGGCATCTCCACATATATGGATGGCCCAAGAGAACATCACAGATATCCAGTGGGGCAACATCACATAATACCTCATACTTGAAGGACTGGATTCCATATGACAATCGACACTGCTGGCTGACACAAAGATCTTGTCCTTGGTGAAGCCACCCAATGTTGTATGGTTGCAAGTGTGGTGTTGTCGACAATCCCAATTGATTGATGACCTCTGCTGAGATGAGGTTCTTCTGGCTTTCTCTATCAACAATAAAATGCAGTGGGGTCCCCTTCACCCACATCTGTGAATGAAAAAGGCTATCCCCCTCTTATGGATCTATTGGTTCTTCTGGTTGAATTGTTGCGGTCGTAACAATAGTAGTGGGGTCTGTGTTGATGATCTATCTTTTACCCGTATTTTCAGAATCAGATTCTGAATCAAGGTTTGGCTCCTTGTCTTTGATCTCAGCCACCAATGACTATTTTGAGCGACATTCATTGGTGTTGTGCCAGGCGATTTTGTGGAAATCGCACCATTTTTCAGTGTCCTTCTTTGTCTTCCCTTGACCCTTCTTTTCATGTGGCTTGGACTATTTTTCAGGAGACTGTTTATTAGGGTCATCTTTGTCATACTTTGGTTGTTGCAGATTTGTAGACCCGAACTCCTGTTTGTTCTGTTGTTTAAATTTCTACTCGATTTTAACAGCATATCGATAAGAATCACCGAGTGATGAGATGTCCAGAAAATCCATTTCAGTTTGGATGTATTTGTGTAGAGCCCCACGGTATTTCAGAAGCAAATGTCATTTAGAGTCTTTGATACCCAGCTTGGTGTGCAAGGTATGGAAGTTATTGGTGAACTATGTAACTGCTTGGCTCCTCTCTTGCCGTAGTGTGGTCCATCTCATGTACTGGTCCTCATAATTTCCAACAAGGTAATATTGTTCCTTTACCGCATCCACAAAAATATCCTAAGTGGGCTCAACCCCATATATTATAGACTCCTCTGTGGAACTCTGCTCCCAGTAAGTTTCCCACCAATGTTTGACATGGGGGAGAGCCTTAAGGAGTGCGAAGATGATATTTTCTCTGTTGAAAAAATTGTGAACAGAGAAATAACCTTCTAACAGATTTAACCATTTATCTATGGCATCCACATCTATCTGACCTTCAAATATAGGAATATAAAAATTGACCTGTACCTTAAAAGGTGAGGTGCCTCCAAAGTGGTCTCTTGATGAAGATGCTCCTGATGCTATTGGGAGGCATTGAAGGATGTGGGAAAAATTCTCCATCATTTCGTCCCTCTGTCATGTGAGAGCTTTCTCATGCAACAGATTGATAGAATCGTTTGCTCCGTCATTTTTCTTTTATTCCTCCATCGATGGTTTCTTGGGCGCGTGAGAGCGATTTTATTCAAGAGAGACAAGCTAAAGACCTAAATTTATATACTCATACCTCATCGAGGACATGCACTGAAAAATGATCATGAGAAACCTACTTTGATACCATTGATATGGATTATTTTCGGCACGAAATGAGAGCGGAGATATAATAAAGAAATGCACAAAGATATCGTGGATATCCAATAATATAACAAAAATGTATCAGAGATGAAACCATAAACACAAATATATAGTAATACACGATTTCTATTAATGAAATAAATGTACAGAGACTATAAAAATACAGAGTGAATGACTCGGTAGAATGGTGGCAACTTATTTCTAAGAAGAGATGTGGCGGCTACTCGCATTCGCAAGAAGATGAATACAATGAGGCTCTAAAGGCATTTTTACAATAATTAGGAATGAAAACAACCCTAGACATCCAAAAACCTAACGCTAGGAGATGAAGTGCCAAAATTCATGTGGGCCCTGTTTGGGTAAGTTAGTACAACAACTTCCCGGGGTCGTAACTTTTGCATACGATCTTCGTTTTAGGAGTATGATAGCCCATTTTTAAGGTATCTTCGAGGAGATTCATTTTAGATGAAATATCAAAGAAAATTTCATATTTAAAACATGTTTTCCCAATAAAAACATCGTTTAGGGCCTCAAAACTTCTCCGAAAGTTAAAAACTGCTAAAAATAGTAAATTATCAAAATTGCTAGAAAATTGTTTTGAGCCAGTTGGAAAAGGTGGGTGGCCATCAATATCCACCTGGATCAGGATTAGTTTTATTCACTTATCTCATTGTTCCTTAGGGGGCACCATACTTCTCTCCATCTTGAATAAGTTCCTTGCCGAGGCTGGCTTTCTCTTGTGGGAGATCGCCATCTAGGGAGGTTCTTGAGATTTTGTTGTGTCATGATATTCTAGAATCTCCTCATCAAGGGAAGTTATAATTTCCCTCATTGGTTTTGCAGCTATGGGAGCTACAGGTTCCTCTTCATATACTTCTTCAAGCTATCATCTTCTTGATTTCTTTAGTATTGTGTCTTCATCAAAGGTTACATCCTTGATGTTTCAATATGACGGTAACTTGGTATATAAACTCGTAAGGCCTTGGAGATCTCACAGTATACAACAAATATTCCTTTCTTTCCTGAAGGGTCTAGCTTGGTTCTCTTCTCTTTTGGAATATGTACAAATATTGGGCAGCCAAATATTTTGAGATGGCTTACTTCTGGCTTCTTTATGGAGAACATCTCTTCAGGGTTCTTGAACCCAAGTGCACTATGGGACAATATGTTTTGTACATATACTATTGTTTTTTCTTCTTCTTCCCATAAGTACATTGGGAGATCTTGATCATGGATCATGGTCTTCACTTCTTCCATTATAGTTATGTTCTTTCTTTCTGCTACACCATTTTGTTGAGGATTGTAGGGAGTGGTGAGCTCCCTCTTGATCCCAACATCTTTGAAAAAGTTTGCAAACTATTTTGAGGTGTATTCTCCTCCATTATCTAACCTGAGTATCTTGATCTTTCTTTTAGAAATATTTTCTATCAAGCCTTTGAATTCCTTGAATTTACTGAATGCTTCATCTTTTGATTTCAAAAGGTAAACCCAGGTATTACAAGAATAGTCATCAATAAAGGATACATAGTATTCATACCCACTGATGGAGGATGATGGAATTGGGCCACCCACATCTGAGTGAAGGAGCTCAAGGACTCCTTTTTCTTTATTGTCTCTCTTCAGAAAAGGGTTCTTGATGTTCTTTCCTTGTGCACATCCATTGCACACACCTTCATGGTCAACCTTGAGTTCTGGTAGACCTGTGACTTCCTTGATTACATAAGGTAATTCCTTTTAGTTGATGTGGGTTAATATTCTATGCCAAATTTCACACGGATTATCAATGGAGTGAGTCATGGCTTCTTATGAGTGACCCTTTAGCTTATACAAGCCACCTTCTTCTTTTCCAATAACAATTGCTTCTTCCATGGTTTTTCCTTTGGCCCACATAAGAACTTCTCCATCTATGAAGGAAACTCTGAAGCCTTTATTTTCTAAATATGAGATGGAGAGTAAGTTCTTTGTCAAACCTGGTAAATATAATACATCCTTCATCTTCATTGGGGTCTCTAAATCAATATTGTAATTTGATTCTCCTACTCCCTTGATAGGGTATTGATAACCGTATCCAAGTGTATTTTCTAAGGAAACTTCTTTTCTGAAAGGAAAGAGAGAATGTCTCTTTGACCTATCATGTGCTTGGAAGCACCACTATCAATGAGCCAAGTGTCCTCACTAGGTGATACTGATCCAGAGAGAGCATAGATTAAGACATAGTCTTCAATCTGTTCTTTTATCATCTTTGTGGGTGGCTCTTCATCTTCAACTGCATGGGCATGGTGCCTCTTGTTTTTCCTCTTGTATTCTTATTGTCTCGCTGGACAATGTTTCACAATATGTCCCATCTTGTCACAATTGTAACATTGGTAGGATGATAAATCTTTTTCTCTTCTTTGTCCTTTCTAAAACTTCTTGAATCTCCTTGGTTGAGATTCTTCATGTATGAATTTGTTTTTGGGCTGAGACCCTTTATGAGTTTCTTTTTAGAAGTAAGACTTGTTTCTTCCTCCTTTAGTATGAGTATCTAGGGCTTGATCTTCATCTATTGATAGCAAATATTCTCGGTTAGTCACTCTTGCTTCTTCTTGAACACATTCTTCCCAAAGACTGTCAAATTGTAGTTTGTCTTTTCTGGCACAAATAGTTTGGATGAATGCATCCTAAGGTCTTGTGAGACCATTAAGGGTTGTCATTATAAGTTCATATTCATCTATAGTATCTTCAATTGCTTCTAGTTGTTCTTTGAATTGTAATATTCTAGAGAAATATTTCTGGATCGTTTCTCCTTTCTACATCCTTGTATTCTTGAGTTGAGTTCTTAGATTCATCTTTTGATTGATGTTCTTTCCTTCATATAATCTAGTTAGGGCATAAAAAGTTTATTTTGGAGTCTTCTTTGAAGCCACTTGAAGAATCAAGTGATCTTTGATAGAATCTGCAATGATTCTTTTGGCCCTAATTGTGTCCTTTTGGTGTTTTATTTTAGTTGCAACATCTACTGGTTCTGGTACATTCTCTTTAGTGAATCTTGCTAGGTAATTCTCATCAATAATGAATCTAATCCTATACTTCTAGGCATGGAAGTTTTCCACACCTTCTATCTTGTCAACAAGCTTAGTGTTTGCATACATCTTTTACCTGAAGCTAGGAAAATGACCAAAAAATGAAAATGCTCATAATTGAATTTTGAACTTACCATAAGGTGTGCTTGGCTAAGATGCATAGCCTGGTGTGGTTAGATTTCAGAAAATCCAATTTTTTCCCCTTCAAACTTGACCAACGGATTTTTGGACTGGTGCTTCTAGTTTTCCAGTACTTCTGGTTTTCTGGTATTTCTAGTTTCCTGGTACTTCTGGTTTTCTGGTACTTTTGGTACTGGTGAAAGCTAGGGTTTAAATTTCCAAGAGTTATATCCACTGAAAAGGTGTGTTGAAGGTGCCAAAGAGTTCCTTGGGCTAGGGAGCACTTTTCTAGATGACTTTTGGGCTGAAATTCCTCTTCAATAAAAATCCCTAATTTTCTTGTACAGCAACAATGACATTTTTCTTTTTCCTATGAAATATTCTCTCTTCAGCTTAGCTCTGATACCATGTTAGAGTTTAAGATATTATTAGGTTTCTTTTCAAATTTACTAGATAACCATAGCATAGATAAGATTACTTAGAGAAACACAATCACAAGATACACAATATTTATCTTAGGAAACCCTCATGGGGAAGAAAACCCATCAAAAACTTACTTAATATAGATAGCTAATAAAATGTCAAGAAAATAAACCAACCACTAGAGAATATTCTCTCCCAAGCAATGTGCCTCTCTCTCTTCCTTCTTCTTTAACTGCAGCTACCAAACTTGCGCTCTGGATGATCGAATGAATGAATGAACAAATGAGGTGTTGGATTCCTTTATTTATACTAACTGGCAAGTGTAAATTCTAACCTTGTACAATATCTACTGCAAACTGATATTCAGAAAAGAACAGAAAAGATACAATGGCAAATACAAACATTACACAGAGATTTTTCACCTGGAAACCCATACC
>SNQJ01S0163336.1:8968-21346 GCA_010110895.2 Picea sitchensis | reverse complement strand
TGAAAGATGGTTGCAGTAAGAGAAAAGAAGACAAAGTATGAAGCTATCAACTAAACATTACATTGATGGACTTCTAATTCACAAAAGTAGAATGTATATTTTTAACTCTTTGGAGTTGAGAGGATATTCCTGGATGAAATACATAAAATGTCATACTCTAGCCATCCAATCTACTAAAAAACAATTTCAACAAGAAAAAATACCATTTCCCTCAAATGGAGAATGATGTTGCTAAATACATTGCCATATGCATGGAATGCCAACAAGTAAAGGTTGAGCATCAACATGCAACATGATTACTACAATGTTTTCCACTTCTATAAATGAAATGGGGAGTAGCAATGATGGATTTTATGACTAACATGCCATAAACAATGAGGTAACATGATTTCGTCATGGTTGTGGTTGATAAACTAACTAAGACACCACATTTTATCCATGTTTGATTTACACATAAGGCTATTAATATTGCAAAGATTTTCATGGAAGAGATTTTCATGAAAGAGATGGTGTAGCATTTTATATGGTTAAACAAGCACATCAACATTATTCTAACAGGTTATGGGCCCACACTACCTTCAAATAGTCTAACCGCTAGAAGATAGATCAAGAGTTGCTTGTCAAGCTTGTTGTAGCACCAATTGCAGCTACAACTAGGGTTTCTAATTTTGCAACTGCAGAAAACCCTAAAACCTTAATTCTTGGGCACTTTTAGTGAAGTATTGGACCTAATTTTTGGGTATTCTAGTGCGCCCTAGCCTATCGCACACTTTGGTGCCCTTAGCCAGCAAAAACGTCAAGTTTGAGTTTTTGGGTCAAAGTCAAAGGTTGAATTTGGTTAAAATTGATTTTTGTGGTCAAAGTTGAAATTTTAGGGTTCCTAGTTTGTTCTAATCATTAAACCTTTTTTATTCTATTTCTAACCTCTTCTTGTCAAGATGGTGTCAAGTTTCATATTAGAAGACAAGTTGAACGATACTACAAATTTCAAAGGTATGCACTTGTATATTATTTTCAAGTTATATCATCCAACAAAGCATGAGTGTGTTTGCAGGGGATGTACAAGAGACCTTGTCCAAGCAGTGAATTCAGTACATTCAGAGGAACAAGCGCACCATCCCTAGTATACAGCCTGAGTGGGCCTAATGGTTAAGAACATGTGCTTCCTCTTAAGAGGTCACAGGTTCAAATCCAGAGGGGGGTAGGGTATGTATACCTTCGTAGACTTTACCAATCAAATCGCTGGGCGAAGGGGGGTCCCTTGTCCCACAAACAAGGGGGTCTCATACACCAATTTGGTGTGCTTGCTTGGCCGTGACCTTAAAAATAGATTATTATTATTATTATAGTGAAGACTCGAGGTTTGATTATATATATGAAAAAATGATAGGTCTCTAGTTGTTATGGCATTATTATGATCTTATGTTGCATCTCGATCTATTGAAGTTATGATCATTATACTAACCCCTTAATACTAGAGATACACTTGTTGATCTCCTCACTAGGAGATATTCTTATTCTTATGTAAATGCTTATTTTTTACGAAACAAAGTTGATCTCCTTTAGGAGATGTTCTTGGTTACTATCCTAGACTCCAGGTAGGATATCTTCCATGGAGGATACCATGGAGATCTTGTTGTTCTTGCTTCTTGTTCCGGGCAGGTCATAAGAGATAAATATGAGAGGGAGTCAGTGATCGAGAAGAAGCCAACATAGTTTCGTGACACTTTGGAGAATGCAAAGGGGCATGCAACAGATGGAAGTGTGGTATGAGAATTCTCTTAGATAGAGGGAGTTGATTTCAAAGTTTGAGATGAAGGATATTGATTGGATTGGAAGTGTGGCTGGCACCATATGAGATCTTGAGTGAGGAGACTAAATAGGTTTAGCGTTATGGAAAAGAATTCCATGTCCACACCTATGGCGACACATCTGAGGAAGTTGTGTGACGGGATAGACATTTGCTTTGCAAGGAGCACCTTGTGCCAGTATATGGTTGAGCCATGACCATATTATTGGGTTACAACACAACATGCAGGTACCTATGTTGTACATATAGATATTATTGATCTCTGATGATGAAGTATGGTTGCCGAGATATATAATTTTTGGATTGGAAGTGCAGAAGACAGATCTAGCACATGGGGTGCTACTTCATCTTGTGATCGAGCAGGATTTCCAGACAAGAAGGGAAAAAGATATCTATAGCACCCAATCATATATCATAGCCAGTGACGCAAGATATGAAGGAGGGTGGTTTTTCAAAGGATCTTGTAGGACTTCATCAGAGACATGGTGCAGGAAGGAGCATTAAGGCTCCATCACATATCCACATATGAGCATATAACTAACATTTGCACTAAGCCTCTGTCGGGGACAAGCTTGGCAAGAATGCAAATGTTTCCCTGAGGGAGTGTTGATGATTGTAACATCGTGCCAATATTCCAAGATTGATTAGACAAATCATGTGGGAATAAGCCCAGATGTAATCTTCGACGAACTGATCAAGAATTGAGTTGTTGCTAGATCTCCTATGCGTGAATTACATCGGGCCTTGAAACACTCACAGGTAGGTGAGTAGTTAACTCACGAGTAGGTGAGTATCCTCGACAAGCATCGGGCCGACTCTATCTCCACAAGAACTGGGCTGCTGACCAAGGGAGATAGGGAACATTTACATCCGGAGTAGATGTGCCCCGACGTAGTCTTCGATGAACTAAAGACTCAAGGTGCTTAAGGTGCAATTCCATGTGTTCGATAGCATTGAGCCGAATGCATTCACGGAGTGATCCTATGAGAGGATCTCCATGAGGTGTTTGTGGCTCCGATGTGGTCATAATTCTTGTCATGGTACAAGAAAGACTCAAGGTGCTAGACACATGTGTTTGATAACATCGATCTAAATGCATTCATAGAGTGATCCTATGAGAGGATCAACTATGAGGTGAATGTGGCTTCAACGAGGTCATGATTCTTGTCATGGGACAAGAATGACCCGAGGTGCTAGACACATGGTGGTGGAGATGGATCATCAATATAACTAAATGAGGCTCATGGATATTGTGATATTGTCGATGAAAAAAGAATACCAAGAACAAGTACGACAATATGTTTCAGATGATTGCTACTAGATGATGTTGATATTGATGGTGATACGCGTGACTTGTTCTATGATGATGCTACTTGTAGAATGGTCTACAAGACTATGTGAGTCTTGTCCATTCCATGTGAAGATGGATGGATGTGTTTGAGACCATTAATACCTCCCTAGCTAAGAGGGGGTGTTGATATTATGGTATATGCGGGAGGTATTAACCTTTGACTAAAATAGAATATTTTGGAAGCAAGAGAAACCCTAAATAGATGTGAAAACCCTAGAAGACATGTCGGCTCAAAAAAATATACAGTATTAAGGTATTATCCTCCAGGAGGACAAGTTGGCCTCACAGTAAAAAGATAAACAAAAAATATAATTACCAGAAAGTCAGGTCGGCCAAGCCAGAAAAGTCACTGGAAAGATTGATCCAAAAAGATCTTTTAAACGACAATGGTTGAGTTATTTTGCATGAGTTAAAATACCATTTGGGAAACTAATGAAAGAGGAAACATAACAACCATAAGATAATATGCATATCTGAACATAAGCATGAAGAACAACAAACCATAAAACACCAAAGTGATAACAGAGTTCGGCAATCTCACCTGCGTCTCCGGGCCTTTGTTTCAGTGGGTGAGACTTTCTTATTTTTATTCGAAGCTTTAAAAGTACATCATGACAGTGCCAAATGTTAAGGTTTAAGCTATTATTAGAGTTCTTTTCATTTCACTAGATAACAATAACATAAGATAGGATCACTGAGAAATACACAATCACAAGAGACACATCATTTATCCTGGGAAACCCTCATGGGGGAGAAAACCCAGTAAAAACTTCCTTATTATAGATAGCCAATACAATGCCAAGAGATAACTCAAACAAATACAGAAATTCCTCTCCCAGGAATGTCTCTCTCTCTCTCTCTCTCTCTCTCTCTCTCTCTCTCTCTCTGTAGCTTCGAAACTTGCTCCTCAATGAACAAGTGTGTGTGTATCTAAGTGAGGCGCTAGCCTCCTTATTTATACAACTCTGGCACGTGTGGAGGTGTTATTTCACTAGCAGGGTCGACTTCTTCTTCTAGGTGGTTCTAACCACCTTTAATATATATTATGGGGCCCTTTAATATATTCTGGGGCCGACTTCTTAGTCTGCCTATTACAATTATGTTTTGACCAATCTGCAAAAGGGGATTTGGTCTTTTACAATAGCCGACATGATCAATCCGCAAAAGGGGATTGATATAATGAATAATACATCAATAATAATTAGAATACACTTTGCAGTTACATTATTTCAACACTCCCCCTTAACAAGAAGGGTATTCTACAACAACATCAGGCGAGAGAGAGGGCAACACCATCAACGACATCTTGGAACACTGACTGGAATATCTATAAATCATCAGAAGTTTTTCTCATCATCAACATAGTACAGAGGCTGGAGCATCATCAACACAGCATGGAGCTGGAGTAGCATCATCATCCTTATCGACATGAGGCTAAGGTAACGTCATCATCATCATCTTCAGCATTAAAGCTGAAATAATATCATCATCTTCTTCTTCATCAAGAGGCTGAAGTGGCATCATCATCATCTTCAGCAAGAGGCTGAAGTGGCATCATCATCATCATCTTCAGCAAGAGGCTGAAGTGGCATCATCATCATCATCTTCAACAAGAAGTTGAAGTGGCATCATCATCATCAACTGCATCAACATGGATTAGTATAACACTAATACATCATCATCATCAATAACAACACAAGGCTGATACAACATCAAAAGCAACAGTATCACAACACAAAGGTTGGCAACATAGCACGAGGTTGGCAACACATCATCACAGCACGAGGCTAGCATCACATCACTTAAGCTGGAAACACATCATCGCAGCACGAGGCTGGCACATCATCACAGCACGAGGTTGGCTCGTCATCACATCACAGAGCTGGCACACTACACAACAATTAAGATCGAATCAAAACACAACAATTAAGCTATAATCACAACACAACAATTAATATGCAAGCACGGTACTAGACTGGCTTTACGTCGCAACAATTAAGCTGGAAGCACAGTACTAGACTGGCTTTACGTCACAACAATTAATCTGGAAGCACAGTACTAGGCTGGCATATCTCAACACAAAAAATAAGCAAGCACAATACTAAACTGGCTTTACATCACAACAATTAAGATGGAAGCACAGTACTAGGCTGGCATATCTCAACATAACAATTAAGTTGGAAGCACAGTACTAGACTGGATTTACGTCACAATAATTAAGCTGGAAGCACATTACTAGGCTAGCGTATCTCAACACAACAATTAAGCTAGAAGCACAGTACTAGACTGGCTTTATGTCACAATAATTAAGCTGGAAGCACAGTACTAGGCTGGCATATCTCAACACTGCAATTAAGCTAGAAGCACAGTACTAGATCGGCTTTACGTCACAACAATTAAGTTGGAAGCACAATAATAGGCTGGCATATCTCAACACAACAATACTCCACCTTTCGAGGGAGGTCCTTTCGAACTATACCAAGCTTATGTCGAAAGTGCTCAAACTTTACACAATATAGGCTTGGTCAACACATTGACAACATGTTCATCTGTGCTAACATATTGGAGCTTTATGGCTCCTCTCTACACTATGTCACATATGTAATGATATCATATCTCTATGTGCTTCGAGTTGTCATGAAATACAAGATTCACTGTCATCTTTATGCAGCTTTGGTTGTCACATAGGATCGTGGTTGCTTCCATCTCTAGGTCGAATAGACCGGTCAACAACTTTCGAAGCCATATAGCTTCGTAGCTGGCAGAACACACAACAATGTATTCTGCTTCCACTGTACTGAGAGCAATGCTGGACTGTTTCCTACTCTACCATGAGATCATGGTTGATCCCAAACTGAAACAACATCCTGAAGTACTCTTCCTGTCAGAGACACTTCCAGCCCAATCTGAATCAATGTACCCACTCAATGTGAAATCATGATCTCCATCATAACTAGGAACACAATCTAATTTACCTTTAAGGTACCTCATCACATGTTTTGCAACAACTAGATGAACATGTCTGGGTTCTACCAGAAACTGACTCAAAGTGTTCATGGAAAAATAGATATCTGGTTTGGTGTTCGTCAGGTACATCAACGATCCAATGATCTATCTATAAAGCATGGTATCAATCAATTATGATGAAGTGTCGACGAGTAGCTTCAGCTTCGCTTCCATGGGTGTATTCATGGACTTGCACTCCAATATGTCAAATCTCTTCAGGATTTTGACTGCATACTTCCTTTGGTTAAGGAAGATTCTCTCTGGGCTTTGCCATACCTCAAGACCTAAGAAATAATGCATAAGGCCAATGTCTTTCATCTCAAATTCTGCAATGAACTTCTTCTTACTCTTGGTGATGAGATTTTCTTCTCTAGTTAAGAATAAGTCATCTACATACAGTAGCAATATCACCAACTCATCATTCATAACCTTGAAGTAGAGGTTAGAAACAGTTTTACTCATGGTAAAGCTCATCAGGAAACTGTCACTTCTGTCATATCAAGCTCTAGGAGCTTGCTTCAACATGTACAGATCCTTCTTCAATTGGCAGACATGAGTTTTTTTTATCTTCAATCTTGAAATCAATTTTTCTCATTACATTGTACCAATCTGGTGCACTTTCTCGGTTGCATCTCAATCTGCACAATTATGTGCTCGCTTTATGTGCTTTCTGTAAGGCACTATTTTTCTCATTGTCTGGGAGTATGTCCTCTACTCTCTCTTCAACTGTTCCTTATGGAATCTGGGACTCTGCAGCTGCAGCTGCTCTAAGGCTGAAAATGACTACT
The DNA here is from genome assembly GCA_010110895.2 of Picea sitchensis. Taxonomy (NCBI): domain Eukaryota; kingdom Viridiplantae; phylum Streptophyta; class Pinopsida; order Pinales; family Pinaceae; genus Picea; species Picea sitchensis. Next base: position 14,391 of record SNQJ01S0163336.1, on the reverse strand, counting down.
TCATTCTCATTGTGGTTGCTAAAATCTGAGAGTAACTCCTCTTATTCTATCACAACAACAGTTTCATCTGAGAGTAATTGCAGCTTCGAAGCTTGCTCCTCAATGAACAAGTGTGTCTGTAGCTAAGTGAGGTGCTAGCCTCCTTATTTATACAACTCTGGCATGTGTGGAGGTGTCTTTTCACTAGTAGGGCCGACTTCTTCTTCTGGGTGGTTCTAACCACCTTTAATATATATTATGGGGCCCTTTAATATATTCCGGAGCTGACTTCTTATTCTGCCTATTACAATTATGTTTTGACCAATCCACAAAAGGGGATTTGTTCTTTTACAATAGTCGACATGATCAATCCACAAAAGGGGATTGATCTAATGAATAATACATCAATAATAATTAGAATACACTTTGCAGTTACATTATTTCAACACCAAAAAGGTTACAAAATGATCTAGTCTTGTTCTACCATATCTCAAGAACCCAACAAAACTGACGACACTGAAGTCGGATGAACGAGGCTCCCAGAAATGGCCAGCAAAGGTGCTCTCCTCAATGGCTTTCCTGCATAAAAATGGCTTTGGCTTGGAAATTATTCAACATAAACTTGTTCTGAACCTCCTCCTTGGCTTCAAGAACCTCTTGTTTATATAGGCCTGGAATTGGCAACAACCTCCCAACTTCTTCCCAAGATCTGGCCTCAAAAGGGCCCAAGATCCTACGAAAATGACCAAAATCCTCTCAAACTGTTGAGAAAATCATTAAAAAATATTTATTATAAAGTAATAAACCCACTTTTGAAAATATCAAGGGCGCAACCCTTTTCTCGCGGGCTCCTGGTCACCTGGCGCGCTCCATGTGGCCTAGCGCTAAAATGTTGGGAGCGTTGGCCCCTCATGTTCTGGGTCTTGGTCCCATGTGTGGCCATGTGCCCACACCCCTGGCTCCCACGTGCTCTAATACAGTTAGGCCCCTCATTCATTAGCTCCTAGACTAGCTCCCTAGTCGGCGTGCTAACCCGACCGACCGGGCGCTAACCGTTATCCGCGCGCCAAACAAAACAAGAGAGGTTCATATGTAGTTACACGGGACTGGGATCCAGGGCTAGGCTCCAGGGCTATTCCACAAACCTCCGCGCCAACGGTTACAGTTTAGGTATTTTTATTGGGTAAATCAGTAGATGCGGACATGAACTAATTCCCCTATATCCACCTAGATCTAGAACAAAACAAGACGGAACAAGACACTTTCCCTAAGTTGTAATCATTGAGTTTACTATCCAAAGAGGAATATATAACATACCTTATGAATCTCTTCCTTATATATTTGTTGTCCCCGCTTCACTCCAGTGCTCTTGTAGACTCAGATCTGTGATAACACAAACCAACCGACGTGAAAGCAATAATAGTATAACTCAATGACAACCTAAACATGTGATCAATGAATCATGTAATAAAATACTAATCATTTTATGGGAAAGAGACATGTCACCGTATTATATTAATGAAAAGTGGAAGATACAATTGAATTGCCTTAATGTTGCAAGTTCCCTTTTAGTGGTCCTTCGTCCCAACACACACATACACTTACGCCAAAATTCGCATGAAGATAATCCACAAAATCTTGATGGACAAATGGAGGCCTCAAGCATCACTAAGAATAGGATTCTTCACACAATCTTCAATCTTTTCTCTCGTCAATTCTCTGCTTGATCTTGCTCAATTGTGCTTAACCTTTTCCATGAGAAGCCCATGATTATATAGGAGAAGGTAAGGTGGTTAAAAGGATGAGGATGATCCCACCAAATCAGAGAAACCAGTAGGATCACAACCATACAAACGTCACCTCAGATTCTAGAAGATTCCCCTTCTAGAAACTTCGTGAAACCTCTTTCCTCTTTTAGTTTTGGAATGTCATCGCACCCTGCCTATATAGCAACTTGCGGAAATCCTGCGGCCCAGCTATAGGGCAGCCTGGGAAAGTGATGGATTTCTGCACTGTGTAGCATGGGCAGCCTGCAAACCCTTTCTAAAAAGAAGCTTTGTAAGGTAGGAAAGAAGCTACTCTTCTCGGGCAAAAGCCATGTTGGGAGCCTGAATACATGTCTGTGATGTCATCATTAGAATGACCAAAATAATGTGTAACATAATGCCCCCCAAAGTATGAGGCTGGAACTCATGACAGCCAAAATACTTTGTAAAAATGTGTGTGTGTGTCAAGAACAAAGAGCGCACCAATTAGGAACCTGCAAACAATCAAGCATCCGCTTAATATTACATCATGTATGAAGTTAGGCATTCCCATGTTCAGACTATAAATGATTGACATCATAAATATAAGTCATGGCCACCAATTATACACCATGGATCCATGTCATCAAGATTCTACATAGCCACCAGGAATACACTGTGGATCTATGTATAGGAAAATTCAGACACAGACATAGCCACGAGACATACAAAGTGGATCTATGTGCCAACTCAAATCATAAATACTCCATCACAACCTAGATAAAAAATAATGAGGTCTAGGGTCTTCAATCCTATTGTCCGTTAGTACGAATATGACCATGTGATTACAAGTGTTGAAGTCGAACATGGTCAAAAACCACTTGATTACCGGTCGTTTAATGAAAACCGTTAACAAGTGTGAGGGAAATCACCATTGATGTCAATGACCCCCAATGTACGATAGTACAATCCAATGAGTGTGAATAAATGATTTGAAGTTGAACACTCGATGGAATCTCTCGATCAGGAATCTATGATGCAAATCCACTGTCTAAAGCAAAGAAACTTGCCATTGAGGCATGCAAGCTCTAAGGCACTAAGTAGTTTCTAAGTCTCATTCCTGGATAATGAGTTGAAGTCGACAGGAAAAGACTCATCACAGGAGGGACTTGATGTATCCCCCATCAAATGACACGAAACAAGTAACAGATTTAGGGTAGAGAAAAGTATGAATATGATTTGGAATGGACACAAGGAAGGCCGACATGATAGGAATTGACAATTGCAGATGGCCGACTCAATAGAGGGTTCGGTTGAACTTCTCTTGAACATATGGATGGCACGACGCTGGGCTTGGCAGCATTGACTCAAAGACGACCCGAGATATGAATTCAAAAAAAGTCAGACGAGAGGCAAATGGATTTCCCAACCCAGATTCAAATGATAAAGGGGGTGCCATGTTTAAGAGCGACGCTAACTGCCACTAACACAAGTATAGAGACACATCCCTTTCCCAAATTTCCCCCCACCATTTCTAGCGAGTACCTCTTTATTTTTATGCAAGCTTGAGGAGGGTAACATATGCTTGTTGATGTAAGCTCATCCTTCGAATAAGTGCCTCGGAGTATTTTTAACGAACCATAAGAAAGAGTGGTTCGGTCCCGTATGGGTCTGTCGATGTTTGTTTAACGAGTCCAAAGATAGAAAACTCGAAGGTTTTTCATGTTTATAGAGTCTGGAAAAACACTTAAAAGAGAACTCTCTCAGTTCCTTTTTCGTAAAATAGTTCGACATGACAGAAAAAGTGATAAATTATTGTCCGTCGAACTTTTTATTCAAATACTTTTATGAGCGTGAACAGAACAAGGTCGCTCGGCAATCTTTTCATTTTTAAAGAGTGCGAAAAGAGCTTAAAGATTACTCCGTAGGTTTCGTTATTTTTGTGTTACCATGACGAGTACGAAAAGATGACAAAAGTATACTCGGTTATGTTTTCATCATTTTTCGAGCACGAGAACAAACAAAGACTAAGCTTGAGGTTTTTCTAAAAAAACCCTAAAAAGTAATCGTACATGCAACGAAAAAGACAAACAAATCACAAAAAGTGTCCGTACTCTATTGTTCTGAACCCGAGCCTGCTCATCTGCAAGAAATAATACTCACGAGACCATTAGGTTTTTGAGAAAATATATTTAAATAATATAAAATATATTTAGAAAAAGTAAAAAATGAGATAAATAGAGGTAAGAACTCATTTTCACTATTTCATTCATATTTGATCAAAAACTTTGTCCAAAAGCCTTTTTTCACCTCGGATTTCAGCAGTCGATTGCGGAGAGCTTGAGTGATCATTCGACAAGCGGTTTGCGTGAAAACAATAAGTGCCTCATCCTCTTCCTTTCTAATGGTTTAGAATTCATTTTAACCGGTTAAAAGATGAGTTTTGGGGTGAATTTTTTGGACCTTGGGTGCGCACTGGGGCCACAGCAGGTGCCCTATATCGGGGCCTGCGGAAATCAAATATTTCTGCAGGCGCCTAACGGTTCACCTGCGGAAACCCCGCTCTGTAAACAAGGCCCAGTTGTGGCGGCATAAAACCCAAAAGAAAAAGATACGGTGGGCCAAAAAGAATTTCCAATTATGATAATTGAAGGTGCTAACCCCTTTCTTTCCATTCCCATGCAGGTATCTTGATTGAAAAAATGTTGGAATGGAGAGAAAGGGAACATAAAGACGATGATGCAATGGCTCTAAATGATCTAGGCACCATAAATTCCCTAAGACAGTGTGGTCTATTAAAATTCTTCAAGATCCAGGGCATGAGAGCCCAACTGAGACTGTTGGAACATTTGGTCTGTATGTGGGATGTGGACCAACAAGTATTCCATGTGGGTGTTCATGTGCTCTCTTTGGACATCGAAGACATCTACTTCTTGACAGGGTTGTCCCGTCATGGGGTGCAAGTGACCTTAACAAGAGGTCGAGGTGGGGGTTTACCGATGAGTGAATACATCAGACTCTATTGTGAACCTAGAGCCGAACGACGCAAGGGTAAGCTGGCTATCAGAGGGGTTCGTGATATGACCTTTGAGAACCATCCTATTCACCATTGCACGGATGGCAGGGAGTGCTTCTCCACACATGGCTTTGCAAATCTATTTCTAGTATGTGATAGAATGCACATAACCTTGTGTGCTCAACTGGTGATGGGTTGCTCTGTAGCATGAAGAGCCAATTAACCAAGAACAAGAACGAGGATCTAAAACAGTTTGGGTACAGATCCATTTTGGTATCTTTCTTCCTGGAAAGAGTCCCTCACTTTTTCTTACAAGTAGATTGGAATATACCAGCACCATGAGATCCACGGATGAAATGATGGTGTGATCTCATGTCCCAACATGCGACAGGCCCCATTATTAGATATAATGACACATTTTTTGATTGGTTGGAGCCCCAGATCTTGATGATCAATGACTATGCATATGTCGGGTTGGATTTCTGCAATGATCCTGACTTAGTGTTACCCGAGGGTTCTCAGTGGGGGGAACTAGGTGAGAAAGACATTTTGCTTTTATATTGTTTTTGTAAATGTTTTCAAAATATTAAATGTTTTTATATGTTTTTCAATCTAATAATTAACCAAAACATCCTAACTATGTAGATGTAGGGCCATTCAGGCCCCCGTGCACCTCCCCTTTC
>SNQJ01S0163335.1:10247-21346 GCA_010110895.2 Picea sitchensis | reverse complement strand
ATGTTGGCCCTTGACCAAGTTTTGAAGTTACTTGGTCATATTTGACCATTTTTTGAACTTCTACATTCTGTCGAAGATGGAGTGCCAGATGAAGCAGAGATCAAGGGACCTCGGCCCACTTTCGGGTCCCTTTTTGGGTTTTGGGACAATGTAATGGGAAAGGGATGTTGGCATGTCGGTTTACCCATGTTTAGGCCCACTTTTGTAATGTATAAATAAACATCTAGGCATATAGTAGAGGAGGATTGTATCTATGTGATGTAAGATAAGTGATAATAGTCTATGTAAGTTCTTTCTGCGTGATTGTAGAAGGTTTACAGAGATAAGTGCAAGTTGTTGTAGAAGTTATATAAGGCTTTGTGTTGTAAGTGCAAGGAAGAAGGATCTAGCGAGTTGTGCAGATCTTCTGTCTTATGCAAGGAAGGGTTTTGGTGGCTTTGTGCCTATAACCAAGTGGAGACTCTAATAAAAAATAACAGTTGGTGGGCATAGCCCCAGGGTGGGGGTAAACCACATAAATCTGTGTGTTATGCTTTGTGCTTTGACTTGATGTGTTTGTCTCTACTTTGGCTAAGTGCTTTGGTATATTTAGATAGGTCTACTTATGCTTTGTGCTTCATTAGATGTGTATGAATATATATCTGATATGTATGTAGATGCTTAGTGTTGATATATTGTATATGATCTGCTTTACTATTTCTAAGTGCTAAATTACTTTAGATCTAAGTGAATATTGAGATGCTCTGTGCTATCTACGAAGTATAATAAGGGTTGAATATTGATGAGCGATTGATGCTAAGTGATTTGTAAGCAATATAATCACAGATCTATGTCCTATCTAAGGTTGCAGACACTTGAGTCTTACAATCACCCTTGCCTCCACCTTGGGTGAGACTTCATCTTCTTTCCAGGTGTTGCCGAAAGGGCCGGTAGTTAGGGTTTTGTTGTTGCGTTGTTGGTGTGTTGAACCCTCGGTCTGCCCCTGTGCCAACAAATGGTTCTGTTGCCGAGACTTGAAACTGTGATTGTTGGGAATTGAGGAAGAGGAAGATGTGTGCAAAAATTCATCCTGAAACTGTGGAAGCTCTATGCGAGGATCTGTGCCGTAGTGCGCAGTATTCCACTTGATATGAAAATCTCTAAGAAAGAAGGCCATATCTGAAGAAAAGAAGTAAGATATGAATTCTTTGTGCTCTAAGAAAAACAAAAGTAGAAGTTTCTAAAGAAAAGAAGGTCAGATCTGTAGAAAAGAGGTAAGATCTGTAAGATCAGTGCTCTAATAAAGGTAAGAATAGTTAAAGTTTTTAAATTTGGAAGCTTTGTGCTCTGTAAAAGTAAAATAAGTGAAAATTTTTGTTTCTAAATTATGGATCTAGGTATGTTTGATAGATTCTATCCTATCTTGAAAACTAGGGCATTGATAGATGAAAGAAGGTTTGATATGAGTAGATCTGATAATAATAATGATAGAAATGTTATACCTATGCATAGAAAGAATGCTTGGACTAACAAATGGATGTAGGATCCTAGAAAGAATTTTTTGTAGGCTAGCTACCATGATTCCAGTGCACAGTACAAAAGAAGTTGGGGATCATTTAAAAGAAATCGAGGATTAACCCTATGTTACAGTTGCAAAAAACCAGGCCATCTAGCTAAGGAATTCCCTGGTGAAAGACCTAGTTGTCTATGTTGCAAATCTTTGGACCATGAAGTATTGGACTGCCCTAGAATGATTGCTAAGCTTGAAAGAATGAATCTGAATGAAGAAAACCCTAAGGCAGCCCCAGAAATAACCAAACCCCATAAAGAATCCAAGAAGGTATTACTACAGATGAAAGACACCTTGAAGCACCACTGACATTTTAGGTTATCAGAGATCTTTAAAAAAATAGAATGCATCGAAGTAAGAATAGGGGACTTCGACATTGACTGTGTTCTTGATGAAGAAACACCAGTGAACATTATGCTAGAGAGAACTTGGGAACCTATAGGAAGGCCTTCTATGATCCCTTCATTAAGAGGAATAGGGCTATTTAGAGGAAAATTGGTGAACCTATGTGGAAGGCTCACTCATATATCTATGAATGCTAATGGAACTTCGACAGAAGAAGACTTTGAGATTATCAATTTTATTGAGGAAAACACCCCATTTACTATGTTACTTGGAAAACCTTGGATTGAGAGAGATCAAGCCAGAAAGAAGGAAGAAGAAAAGGACATCAAAGACAAGAGTTAACAGATTTCATGGCTAGAAGGATTGCGTAGTTGATTGAAGAACAGGAGAACAAATCGAAGCTATTTGACACCCAGAGCCCAGATGTCAAAGTTGCAAGAGCACTAGAGGACTCATAGAATATTGCAGTATCTGTCTCAAATATAGAAGAAGTATTACCCCTGAGTCTTAGGAGAGAATCTCAACAGCATGAAGTGACTATGTCCAAGGAAAATAAGAATAAGAATGGGAAGAGAATCACTGAGAGGAAGCTCACTGGAAAGAAGGCTAGGAAGCTAAGTAAAAAGAGACCTAAGATTGACAATATATAGAATATTCCATAGGGAACCTCGTAGAATGGAAAACTTGCAGAAATTGAACTTCACCGAGATATCAGACCAACGACATAGGCCACTTAACTGAGGCAAAGCAATATAGCCATTGGAAGTCAATATAACCATTCAACTGCCACTCCAAAAAGGTCTAAGAACATTGATGGTTCACCACTAGACTGTAAGACCGTGTCATAATGGACATAACATGAGTTAATGATGCCTCATACCGATTGCAAGAAGACCATTGCTAAGTTTCTTACTTAATCCGCCACACCATGCACTGAGAATACTTTTTTCTAACTAAGAATTTGAGCCCACATCCTAAGATTATTTTGCACTGTGATCATTGCCTTGTTGCAGTCTTTGAATTCAGCTCACACCCGATCTAATTGACCCCGATATTGTATGTTGGACGAGATCAACACCGTAGATAAGGTAGTTGAAGAAGTTTTGATTGATTTAATGACTGAGAGAGTCATGTCAGAGCGAGGTTTATTTTCAGGAGTCCAAGCATCATGAACAAGAGGATTGCAGGCCTCTCCTTCCATTGCTCGCGCCGGTCCATCTCGAACGACCAATGAGAAATAGACAAATCATAGAGATGACATTGCGAATACCAATCTTATTCCACATATTCCACTAGCTTACCTACCACCTCTCAGCAGTGTCATCAACCATGACAATGTCCCTCGAGATTTCGAATATACATTGATCATTGCATACCTTCCAAAAGGGGTGCACGTAGTTCATTCTGACCAAGGCAAGCTCGAATCATTGAAGTTTAGTGACTTCAACCTTGCCGACCAGAAGGCTTACAAAATTCTCACCCCACACAAGTATCTAACCAGGACTAAAGGCGAGAATTCCAAGATCATCCCGCAGTCATGGACCCAGAACTGCGTGCAGTCCACGCTGCTAAACGTGATGAAGATTCCACACTTCAAACGACATCAATAGGTGAATGCATGTGTAAATTTACTGTTTTCATTCTATCACAGCAGATACCTATGATTGAATCGATGAATCATTGTGGATCTGACCTTGATCAATCAGATCACAAGGCTTAGTATGCAAGGCCCTGACCCACAAGAGTTCTACCCTGGAAAGACCTCATACCGAGCATTAGTGCAAAGAATTAAAGAAAATTATGGTGATGTCAAGAAGGGAACGTGAGGCTACAAGGTAGCCTCTATCAAGAATGGCACAGTGTGCCTTGCTTGTCAATTGATCATGGGAAATATAGTTCATAAGAATAGACCAACTCAAGTGAGCGGATTCATGGTCACCCTTGCAGGGAAGTGCGCAGAGGGACTACAGATGAACTGGGCATAGTACCTTGTCAATCAACTAGAGCTTGATTGCAGAGAAGTGAAAGACCAAGGGTATGAGTTCCACTTTAGTTGGTTTCTCATACTGATCTCTTTCATTGTCTGGGAGCTACCAGAAGGTGCCACTTTCTTGGATATCGAACCCTTCAAACCACTGGCCACGAAGTTCTATACACTATGGTATTCTAGCGACATGAACAAGAAGTGATAGTCCAATGTCATCTTCAATGCCTATTACAACCAGTTGAAGATCACAATCTAGTCTACACTGTGCATCACCCCAAACACACTTTACAGGTTTAGACCCTTGATGAAATTCAATGTGGATCGCCACTTCACCTATATTACAACACGCGCTGATGAGCATAAACAATAGCTCTAGTCCTACTAAAAGGTGATAGAAGATGGCTTGGAGGAGATTACCAAGGAATGGTCAATGGACCTCCTTGTTCCAGTGGACCCCGTAGAGATGCCCGATGTGGATAACCCTAAAACTATGTCGGACACACCTAGACTAAGCAAGACAAAGAAAGATGATGAAGTGCATGATGTCCATTACACATCGATGAAGACCACTTCGATCTTACCTGAGCAGGGATATGAGAAAAACAAAGGCAAAGTTACTCCGCCTAGAGAGGAGGATGATCCATCCAAGAAAAGGAAGGTTACCCCACCAAAGCCTTTGTCTCGAAAGAAATCTAAAGCCACTAGGACTACATTTAAGACTACCCTCACCCTAGATGACTTCGACTTCTTAGTCACTGTGTTGAATGATGCTTCATTGGAGATCGCATAAAAGAAAGAAGTGAAGCAGGAGGAGGTATTTAGTCGAATCAAGGGTGAACTTCAAGAGGTGCAGCAGGCACTACAATTTAGCCGTGCAGTTTCTATTGTGCCCTCGACAAGTGGAACAAAACAACCAAGAGATGAGCCAGCCCAATTGCACAAAATCGCCGATAAATTTGAATCTCTCCTTCAATGAGCTCAAGAAGATACAATGCAATCCACCCAATCTTTGGCACAGGCACAAGAAGATCTGCTAGAACAATGTCGTAATGCAGAATGAGAAAAACTATCTCTTCAAGCAAAGTGGGAGGAAGAGAAATAAACGCTATAGCAAGATAAGGAATAGTTGCTCGCAGAGAAAATCAAAGTATAAGAATGGGTTCACAGAGAACTTATCTCTATGACAGTCATCAAAGTCCAGACAAAAGAATAGGTTCCACAATAGGTGGCACAACTAGAAGGAGTGATCCAACAGCTTTAGTAGCGCATCACAGACCTGTAACTTCACACTGTTCCCGAGACTCCTCAAGAAATAAGATATTTAAGAGAGGCAAATGCCCACAATACAGTTGATTGATTAAAATCCTTTGCCTTGGGATACAAGTAGTTGATCTCCATAAGTTCTCAGACATATGAAAACCTCACGGAAAATCTAGAGTTACAGGCATTAGAGTCGTAGCTCCAACACGCAAAGCAACATGCGGGCACGTTGCCAGCATAACTAAAGGCCTTGTCACCAGTCAAGAGAATGAAGAGGTTTCCAGATAAACTCATGGACCAGCAAAAGGTACACATCCTTCAAAGTAAAGTAATGGAAGTCTCTCAATGACTTCAACTAGTGAAAGAAAAGGCATGCCAACTATTCACCAAAGTTGAAAACTAAGGAGTAGAACTTGAACAAGTTGTGAGTATAGAAGAAAAACGCCTAGAGGGACCAGTCACTGATGCACTCATCCAGGAGTTCACTGAGCAAGAGGTAGTCACACTATAGCAAGTCGAAGTAGCTCGAGCCAAGATTGAGGCATTCGAGGTAGAATTGCTCAGACAAAAGTGACTCGAGACGAGTCACAAGTGAGGTGAGTGTTGGAGGCCTGTTGGCCCTTGATCAAGTTTTGAAGTTACTTGGTCATATTTGACCGTTTATGGGACTTCGACAAACTATCGAAGATGGAGCACCAGACAAAGCAGAGATCAAGGGATCTCGACCCACTTTTGGGTCCCTTTTTGGGTTTTAGGACAATGTAATGGGAAATGGATGTCAGACCGTGGGTTTACCCATGTTTAGGCCCACTTTTGTAATTCATAAATAAACATCTAGGCATATTGTAGAGGAGGATTGTATCTATTTGATGTAATCTAAGTGCTAATAGTCTATGTAAGTGATCTGTGCGTGAATGTAGAAGGTTTACAGAGCTAAGTGCAAGTTGTTGTAGAATTTATAGAAGGCTTCATGCTGTAAGTGCAAGGAAGAAGGATCTAGCGAGCTGTGCAGATCTTTTGTGCTATGCAAGGAAGGGTTTTTGGTGGCCTTGTACCTATAACCGAGTGGAGACACTAATAAAGAATAAGAGTTGGTGGACGTAGCCCTAGGTTGAGGGTGAACCACGCAAATCTGTGTGTTATTCTTTGTGCTTTGACTTGATGTGTTTGTCTCTGCTTTGGATAAGTGCTTTGGTATATTTATATAGGTCTACTTATTCTTTGTGCTTCATTAGATGTGTATGAATAGTAGATATGATATGTATGAATATGCTTAGTGTTGATCTACTGTATCTGATATGTTTTACTGTTTCTAAGTGCTAAATTACCTTATATCTAAGTGAATACTGTGATGCTCTGTGCTATCTGTGAAGTATAATAAGGGTTGAATATTGATGAATGATTGATGCTAAGTGCTTTTTAAGCGATATAATCACATATCTATGTCCTATCTTAGGTTCCAGACACCTGAGTCTTGCAACCACCCCTGCCTCTACCTCGGGTGAGACTTCATCTGCTTCGTAGGTGTTGCCGAAAGGGCTGGTAGTTAGGGGTTTTCTCGTGCGTTGTTGTAGTGTTGAACCCTGGGTCTGCCCCTGTGCCAACAATTAACTAAATAAAAATAAAAATGAAATTGATCTAAACTAACACTTAATTGGAACCATTGTTCGATAAAGATTTTGTAGGCGCATTTTCCCTCGCTCAGATATTGCTATAACTCCTCTTCATCTTCCTCGATCCCCTATTTGGATGTTTGTTCGTCATCAAATGCGTAGGATTCTTCATGTGTCGAGTCTTCATTTGTTTCCAGAGGAGTATTTGAATCTTTAATCCTTGTCCAAATCTCCTCTTCATGAGAAGAGGAGATCCTGACTTCTACCAGAATCTGAGTGAGTAGTTACAAACTGATACTCATTCTTATACCATGTTGAAAAAGGGATTCTTACAACACCCATAAAATAAAATCGAAACAAATTGCATAAAAACCACACTTTGCAAAAATTAAACACTCATACTGAAAACAAATACTCTTCACAGTTGCGGAAATCAAGCACACTTGTTGAAATTGAAATCACTCTTGCATAAATTGAAATTCACACTTGCGGAAATTGAAATTCAAACTCTAGTTACGCTTGCAGGAAAATCAAACTAAACTTCAATCCATTGCACTTCCCCGACAACAACGCCAAAATGTGGGGTGAAAACATTGATGTATTAATTGCGTTGTAGTATTTTCCCAACCATTTAATTTGTCAATTTGAGGTTCATAGGCTTATGAAGAACATGCACTATATGTGCAATATTGAAGTAGAACTAATCTAATCTAATTTGTTGAAATCAAATTAATCTAGGAAAGCAAGAAATTGCATAAGGGAAAAACAATACAACATGTGAAGAGTTGAACAACAATTGACATATGTGAGCTCACACAATAAATCAATCTCAAATTATATTACAAGAATCAAATGACAAAGCATGAAAGAATAAAAATGAAAGAATCAAAGCTAAGAATCCCCTTCTCCTAATTACAAGACTAAATTATGAATTACATGACTCCCTTCATGAAGAGAGAGCACTCTCTTATATACATGAAAGTCTTGAAGATAAGATAAGAGTGTCATAATTATAGATCCACTATTCTCTCAACCACTCTCAAATACTTTCCCATTATTACAAAATATGATCCCTTCGAATCCTCCACATATCTCTCACATATCTTAGATAAGATATGCCAACCAAATCTTCCATGATCTTCTCCTTGAGCTTAACCTCAAATCTCTTTCACATCTTCAAAGTTTGAAGATGTAATTCAAATTTGAGGATAGGTGGTGAATTTTGACTTTGTTGAAATCTTCAAATATGCCTGAACACATCATCAAACTCATCCAACCTTGATATATAATGAAAATATGTTAATTTTCTAATATTTAATTACAAATTAACTTATAATACTAAAATGAATAAAGTGGAAAACAATAATGTGAAACCCAGATGTATTTATGAAAATGGTATGATGGAAGGTTAATGGGACAATGAAATGTAAGGAATAGTGAAGGGAAAGGTGGATGAAAATGCGACATTTATGAGTCCTAACAGGTGATTTCCCTCGCACTTGTTAACGGTTTTCATCAATAACTAGTAATCAAGTGGTTTCTACCATGTTCAACTTCAGCACCTGTAATCGCATGGTTGGATTCCTACTTATGGACGATGGGATTCAAGAGCCTAGATATCATTATTTCGATCTAGGTTGCGATGGAGTATTTATGATTTGTATCGACACATAGATCCACTTTGTATGTCTCGTGGATATGTCCAAATATGAGTTTTTCTATGATCATAGATCCACAATGTATTCTTGGTGGCTATGTAGAATCTTGGTGACATGGATCCATAGTATATGATTGGTGTCCATGACTGACATTTATGATTTAAATCACTTGTAGTCTGAGTATGGGAATGCCTACCTCAGACATGATATAATATTGCATATATTCTTGGTTGTTTGTAGGTTTATAATTGGTGCGCTCCTTGTTTCTGACACACACACATATTCTAAAAAGTATTTTGGCTATCATGAGTTCCATCCTCATACTTTGGGGGGCATTCTGTTACACATTATTTAAGTCACCCTGGTGATGTTTCTACAACATGCGTTCAGACTTCCGAAATAACCTTTCTTCATAAGAAAAGTGACTAGCTCCCTCTTCTACAAAACTTGTTTTAGGCCATCGTAGGACAGACATAAGGTATAGTGCGGAAATTCCTGATTCCCGCAGTCTGTCATGAAACTAGCTTGCGACATTTCCAAATGCTTCACTATATCCAGGGTGCGACGACGTTGGAAGAATGAGAAAAGGTCAAAGTTCACGAAATTTCTAGAAGGGATCTTCTAGAATATGACATGGCATCCATATGGTTGGTATCCTACTCACTTATCCGATTTGGTGGGATAATCCTAATCTCTTTAACCATCTCTCTTTCTCCTATATAATGATGGAATTCTCATGGAAAAGGTTAAGCAAGTAAGCAAGAGAAATCAAGATCACGTAAGGAATTTATGAAGGAATAGGATGAGAATTTTGTGAAGGATTCTATCTCAATTGATTCTTGGGGTCTTCATATGTCCATCAAGTTATTGTGGATCCTCTTCATATAAGAGTGGAGCAAGTGTGTGTGTTGGAGAAAAGGGCCACTGAAAGGGAGCCTTGCAACATCAAGGTTGTTTGGTTGTATCTTCCACTTTTACTTAATATAATACAGTGGCATGTTTATTTCCCATAAAATCATTCTCATTTTATTACATGCCTCCTTGATCACATGTGTAAGTTTTCATTGAATATACTATTGTTTCTTTCACTTTGGTTGGTTTGTGTTTCATTGAAGATCCAATATCACAAGAGAACCAGAGCAGAGTAGGGACAACAAAGATATAAGGAAATGATATTCAAAGGTATGTCATTCATCTCTTGTTTGATAGTAAAATCAATGATTAAAGCTTATGGAAAGCATCATGTTCTGTCTTGTTTTGTTCTAGATCTAGGTGGATATAGGGAGATCCATTTATGTCTTCATTCACTGATTTATCCATTAACACTAGGTCCACTCTGGTTGGGGGTATTTTTTATAATCCTCATCAGAACATTCCTACTGGAATGGTTCCCAACCAACCCCTTATGAATCACCCCAGAGGAGGGACTTACAATCCCAGACAGGTCCATGGTGCTTACTAGAACCCTGGATGGGACACAATTCCCCAACCAACATATTTCCAAGGATCTTGGGGCCAGATGACGCAACCCCATCTCCCTTTTTTGGCCATGCTCAATATGCAAAAAATGTCTAAGTTGATGAACGCCCAGGTGTGTCATGATCCTACATGGCCCCCCATTCCCACCAAGTTTCTTCAGATATTCCAAAATTCTAAGGAAATAATAGCGAGGATCCTAGTGATCACGTCACCACCTTTCACCTATGGATCTCTTAGAATTCCCTTAATGATGATTCTATTTAGTTAATATTGTTTCAAAGCACCCTCACAGGGTTTCCGCAAAATGGTATATTGAGCTACCAAGAGGGGCATACATAACCTTTAGTCAGATTGTTTTAGTCTTCCTTAACCACTTCCAATTGTCAGTTTGTTTCGATGCTGGCTTAGAAATTTTTTCGACCTTATGCTAGGACAAAGCCACTCATATCTCATATCACATCTAGGAGTGGTGTATAAGGAAGAGGTTGATCAAGACCTGCATACCCCCGAAATTCCTGCAAGAGTGGTTCCTTAAATATCTACAACCTTATATTTTGAAGGATGTTTCTACATCTGGGGTTACATCTGAGGAAGAAGCAATTTTCAAATCCCAATAGTTAGATATTATATATTATTAGTCTGGGATGTTATAAGATATTCTTCCTGATGCACTGAGGTCAAACTATGACCCTACAAAAAATCGCGGGCCTCATGCTGATGGCATTGTAGGCTCTGCCAATGTGAAATCCATAGACTCGGTGACAAGCCATTTGAAAGAGTTGTCTCTAAACTAGTCTGCAGAAGGGCCAACTTCATTTGTGTCTTCCAATACCACTCAATCAGAGAATGTACATTCTATGCAATCATTGACTAGCCCAAATGGTAATGAGCAACCAGACATGAATAAGAATAAACGACGTAATAATAATCGTAAGGGTGGGAAGAATAATAAACCTAAGGAATATAATAATAATGAGAAGACGAATAATAATCCTGGTGAGGGAAAGAAAGAAATGAGTGTTGCGCCTCTTTCGTCACCTTGGTGAGCAAATAAGAGGTGCTTGCAAGCTCAGTTGGGTCTGCTCAGCAGGACAGCTGTAGAGAAAAGAGTTAGAGAAAGAAAAACAAAACTATAATTAAGAATCAATCTAATAAAAACTAAAATCATAAGCATAGGGACATAGATATAACAAGAACAAAAAGACCCA
>SNQJ01S0163335.1:0-10192 GCA_010110895.2 Picea sitchensis | reverse complement strand
ATTGATGAAAACAAAGCACCAAGAAGAAAGGGGACTATGAGTCCCTTCTTCCTCCAAGGGAAGGCTCTTGGACCCTCACTAGTAGCTCTTCTTACAACAAAGAAAATGAAAATGGTGATGAAAGAACTCTTTGCAAATCCACTTAATGGTGAGATTGATTGCTCAATGAAATGGTGCCAATGTGTTCTTGTCAAGGATGGAGTCCTTAAAACAATATAGGCAACATAACATTACTTTGAATTCCTTGAGAAAATGATGTGCATTCATGGATTTTTATAACATTGCTTTGGGTTTTTGTTCAACTGCTTTGTAGTGTGAAAAGAGGCCATTTAGGGCATTTTTAGGTCTTTGACCAGCCCACCATTCAGATTCAGCCCGGATTTGGAGGTCAAATCGGCTTGGGAGATGAACCATAAGTGGTTGGGAGGCCGACCACATTCATAAATGTGTCGTTTAGTAGATGCGTGGCTTTTTGCACTAACAGTCGTGCATCATGCACATATGCACGCTTTCTACGTTCATGTTCCACGCATGGGCGTGCCCGCCGAATGTATGCAAAGCGCTCTTCAATTTTTCACTACTTTGTATAGTTTTTGCCCTTTTTTGAATGTTGTGACATTAATTCAGGGCCATGAATGACTTCATTACTGTTTGACAATGTTGAGTTCTTGTAACCATGTGCGGATGAAATTTCAGTGATAACAGATGCCCCTTGATGGATGAGGTTAGGAGCATACGTATAGCTGAAATCCATCAATGTTTATTATACTGAGAAGGCTATTGTAAGATAAAGCAATAGTGGGATCATTCAGAGCGATCCGTTGGAGAAAAAAGGAACTGGTAGGACTCGATCTTCCATGAGGTGTAAAAAATAGAAAACTGTGTACAAACGAGGTGGGTATGCCCCATGCTCGTGTCAGGTAACTCTGAAAAATATGACGGAAGCATTGGTGTAGACAACTGCAGCGCCCTCGGGGGCAGTTGTGATAAAGGCAAAATAAAATTCTGCAAATGAACATGCTATGAATAGTAGGCATTGATCGCGGTAATAAGTAGCATCGATGATGTGGGCATTGATAGCCCTGCCAAGTTCAGAGGTCTTCGGGAAAATAAAAGAACTAACTACAATAATCGCAAAGTAAGACCCACCGTAACATGAGAAAGTGTTGGCATCAAATGTTATGGGGGTCAACGACAGTAGGGAGCAATGGTGTTTCTCCCTATGCCATCTGAGATCTCTCATTGGATGGATAATGAGAATCAAGATACTATCCCTCTTCTGGAAAATTGTGTTGATGTCGACAAAAGGGGAATGTGACTCCCAGAAGCAAAGGGCTTCGAGAAATCTAATGAGGTGAGGAAGTGGCAGAGGTACATGGACGAAGTCAAGAAGTGGGAAGACTCAATACTACCCTTGGTTGGAGAATGTATGAGATAAAAAGTGGTCGCAACCATGTAACGAGGTCGAGTGGCAGGGGGACAACAAGACTGGTGATAAGTTGTGCCAGAGGCGGGACAAGGTGAACAAATTTAAAGGGTAGAGGTAAGTGACCTGTGGGGTACTCTGAAGATATGGACAATGCCAGCAAGGGTAGATGATAAGTAATGCTCCAACCAAGGGTGACATGGGTTGCGTTTGGCCAAAAAGGAAGGAAGCAAGTCGCCAAAGGTGACGACAAAAAGATAAGGTAATGACTGGAAATAAAGGTGTTTGTACAATAAATAACGAATAATTTGAGGAGAAATGTAAAAATACAGAAACGGGTGCCCTAGTGTGATATGGGTGGCCCATGGAGGGTGGAATTTTCTTGGAAAACTGATGAAGGGTGGGGGCCCCATTGGTGATTTTATATATGAGGTAGGTGAAATGAAGGTAGGTTCGCAGAGGGGCAAACTGATTGTGGAGGAAATGGAGGGTTCCTGATACTGTGGAGGTGCAGGTAAGAAAATAGAACCGTAAAGAGGTAATTTGGGAGTCCGGGTGGGAAAGCTAGAAAAATGAGGAGAAGGAGTATGTGGCTGATTCGCGACATGATGAAAGACTATCGGGACTCCCATCCCTAATGGGTGATGAAAAATAGCATGAGTGTCAAAAAGTGGCAAAAGGTGCTATGAATGGGACAACTCATGTGGGTAAGAATGCTACCGGGTAACAGTACCGAAGATGCAAAATGGAGGCGTGGGTACTACAGAGCCGGGAATGGGGATCCTAGAGGCCAATATCAGAGGGTATGACCGGAAATGTAAATGCGATACAGCGGGAAAGACTACATGCCAGTGCTGAGTATATACCTGAAGGGGTTGTGTCGATATATGATGATCAAATACCTGGACACATGAAAACCAAATACCTGAAGTGAACAATATCTGAAAAGAACCAAAGATATGAGCATGTATTGAGTGATAAGCGTGAAATATGTGCATGCGTACCTGACCATGGATAAAAAAAAAGGTGCCCCGGGGGCTCAGGATGAAAAGAGGCCCAGGAACTGTTGTGATGTAGGTGACGGGATGCTGATCTCGTGGCTGAAGATGGTTTGAAAAATGGACACCTTGGGCTCCCAGAATGGTGAGTGGAAGTTTGGCAAAAGGCCTATATATAGCTGTAGGACCCACATTGCCACCTCATTTGTACCTGTTGCAATAGTGACTAGACGAGCAGTGTTCAGAGGATATTGGGAGATTCAGGGAGGACGAGGTAGCCGATTGAGGATCTGCGAGTATCAGGTTAGTGGTATGATCATCCTGCATAGAAATAGGTTTTCAATTTTTGGGCAGGGGTTGTACGGAGGGCTGTATAGGGGTATTTAGAGGGTGTGGGCCCCACATGCATGGGCGATTCAGTGATAGGCGCACATATGTGTGCGCCTGCCCACCTGATATACGTGCATGGGAGCGTGGTAGAGGGGGTTTATGGCGCGCTCGAAGGGAGCGCCTGTGAGTTGAATAGGCGCGCACCTCAGCGCGCCTGTATGGTGAACAGGCACGCATAGGGGCACTCCTGTGATACAAATAGGTGTGCACTAATGCGCACCTGTGTAGTGAATAGGCGCGCATGAGTGCGTGCCTATGTAGTGAACAGGCGCGCATGTGTGCGCGCCTATGGGTAACAAAACCGCGCCTAGGAGGCAAGGTTGGGGTGTAAAAAAAACCGAGTCTTTTGATGTTTGGATGGTTGCTGGAGCTGACATAGGACTCTATGTTGTCTGCATGTGGATGGCGGTGACGATGCCAGTGCGGTGGCGAGAGAAAGACTAAGCCCAGTTATGAGATGTCGTGGCCATTGAGGAGCCCGGTGTTCATGTGACTTTGGTAACCTGTGGGTTTCTAAAGTTCTTTGAGTGCCTGTTGATACGGGAACAAGAGTATCTATTACAGTTCCTGATCCAGATGTGGAGTCCGAAGTTGCACTGCTTCCTCGTGCGAGGAGAGCAGATCCACTTCACTGCGGTGGAGGATGTATATTTCTTGACTGGGCTCCCCTTTCGGGGAAAGCCCCTACCGATAGAGTCTATGCTTCCTAGGACTACTTTGCTCGCCGATGTTGGTCGGAGATATTGTTCAGATCAGAACTTTATGTCTGGGATGGTGGTGAGTATATCGGCTATGATTCCCTGGTGCATTGTTGTATAGCAGCGATGATTGTGGGGGTATATGGGTCACTGGAGACCCAGTGGATTAGTGGTGGTCAACTGTTAGTGATGGAGAGAGTGTTGGCCGATGAGCGTTTCACTTGGGGGCTGACGCTGTATGCACGGATGGTGGTGCAGTTGGACCACTATCAGTCCACTGGTGCAGGGGAGTTTTCATTCGGGTCCATCCTAGTGGCCTGGTTTCTAGAGAGGGTGTCGATGTTGCACCCAAGGATCCTACTGGAGGTGCCGGGGGAGTGAGAGCCGCAGTTAAGGCGGTGGTCGATAGTTTTGCTTCATCATGGTGGTGGTGAAGGTGGCCACTTCTTTTTGATAGAGGCGGCACAGGTATGGCGGCAGATGTCGCAGGTGATACTTCGTTACCCCTATGCTGGGGTGGACTTCCGGGGTGACCCGGACATGGTGCTACCTCTAGGGGAGGTTTTTGACCATCGAGGTATGTTTAGTATTGGTGTGCATGTTTTGGTTTATTTTGTTTTTTGAGATAGAAATCCATATGTATATGATATAGATGTTGATATTATCTATTTTTTTCTTGCATGTGCAGATGTGGCACCTCACGGGCACGAGGTGGAGATGCAGAGAGCATCGGTGCGTCGAGATCCAAAGAGACTACCACAGGGAGAGAGACGTCGGTGGGAGGATTCCATGGGGCGACCAGCTGAGCCAGAGAGGGCAGCGAGGAGGCGTCGGTTCGATGACCTTGGTGCAAGGACATCACATGCTCCTCCGGCGGCGGTCAGAGTGGATTTTGATGATATACGCCATCGTCTAGAGACGATTTTGTAGGATTTTTTGGAGGGCATGTGGTCCCGTATCCAGGACGAGAGTTTCCTGGAGTAGTGTGTGGGGGTACCGCCACCATGGTGGTCCATAGTGCGACGAGCAGTTGTGGTTGCTGCTATGACGAGTGGACGTCTATCGCCGGGGCAGGAGGGTCCTGTGGGTAGACCACCACTGCCTGGGGTAGGTGGTGGTGGGCCGCCACCGCCTGAGGGAGGAGCAGGTGGTGGCGTGATAGAGGAACCATGAGTTGTGCATGATGTATATCCTTTTTGTTGTATATAGGCTGGTGAGCCCATTTTTTGTACCGAGGTGCTGCATTGGCGTGCAGATACATGTATTTTTGTATGTAAACATTCGGATGGCCTGATGGGCCGTTATATATACATGATTATACATATTTGAGATCCTGATGTTGTCTACATGTTTTTTGCTGATGTTTTGAGTACGTCCATTCTATATATATGCTATGAAATGTTTTTGTGATATGTTTATGTATGTGTAGCTTGATGTGATATATGCGAATCTAACACCATGTTAGCTATTTGATCTATTATTTGATTCAATTGTCTTGGAATATGTGTAAATTTAATGGAATCAAAATCTCGAGATAAAAGCCTAACCTGCAGGTACTTGCAAAAGAGGCACAGATCGTGTATGCGGTACACATTTTTGAGCTGGAGAACGACTAGTTGAGAGTCAAGGAAGACACTAAGGCGACGAATATGATGATGCTGGGCGTCGGCCAGGAGGCCAATGACCGCAGTGTATTCATCTTGGTTGTTGGTTGCTGACCCCAAACATATGCCGCTTGAATGGAGCATTTCATGTAAGGGGGTGTAGAGAGCCCAAGCAGCCAACGACTGGCGCCGTCGGTGTAACTGATGTGGTAGGCTGGTGGAGGAAGCATCTGTCAATAGCACAAAGGATATTTTAGATGAGAGGGGAGGAGAAAAAAGATTAAAAAAATGCTAGAGAAAGAAATAACCTAAAGTAGAATGACTACTTTTAAGCATAAAATTTCTTGAGATACAACCCATTGATGGGTTCCTTGAGAGAGAGGCCTTCAGGGGAGGCCAAGATGTATGTGCCTTTGGTGAGGCAATGTTTGATAATGTAAGGGCCATGCCAAAGTGATTCGAATTTGTCGTGTCCAAAGGTGTCTTGAGCGATATCATAAGCCAGGACGAGGTCGCCTTTGCGGAATGATCGAAGGTTGACATGGAGATCAAAGGTAGCCTTGGATCATTTTTTAGCTGCCTCATTGTTCTGTAAGGAAGATCGACGATCTTCATCCAGAGACTCCAAGTTCAGCAAGCGCTTCTCCATTGGAGCAGTGTCAGGTAATAACTCAATTGCGGTGCGTAAGGTGGGAATTTCGCACTCGATGGGAAGAGTTGCCTCGACCCCATGGACTAAATGGAATGGTTTGAAACCAGTAGCGGTTTTCACCACCATTCGATAAGCCCATAGAACAGAAAATAACATATGATGCCAATTAGTTTTATGTTTATTAACCATGCATTGTAACATGGTCTTGAGGACTTTGTTAACTGCCTCGATCTGTCCATTTGAATGAGGGTAATATGGTGAGGCAAACTCATGAGAAAATCCTAACCGAGATGAGAGTTCACCAAAGATCTCATTCTCGAAGTGTTTCCCATGGTCGGAAATGAGTTGGAGGGGTACTCCAAAATGAGATATGATGTGGTTAAAGAAAAAACGCGTGGCAGTGTCAGCGGTGTTGTTGAAAGTGGGCATATATTCGGCCCATTTAGTGAAGTAATCAACGGCGAAAACAATGTATTTGTGACCATTGCTGGAAGGGGGATTACAAGTCATAAAGTCGATGCCAAATTTACAAAAAGGGTCGGCAGTAATGACAGGGTGAAGAAGAGCAGGGGGAGCTCGGGCTTTGTTGGCATAGAGATGACATTGCTCACATCATTTCACGGCATGAATGCAATCATGAAATAAGGTAAGACAGAAGTAACCGTCTTGGATAATATTTTGAGCAGTGGATATACCCGAAAGATGGCCCCCACATGCATCACTGTGGCAATCATTTAAGACTCTATCAGCCTCATCAATAGTCAAGCATCGACAAAGAAGGGTGTCAATGCCCCGCCGGTATAGGATGTCTATGATGAGAAGGTAACAGGGGGCATGATGGAGAATACGTCGATGATCATCCCGTGAAAGGTGGTTACCGAACTTTTGAGTTCAGAGGTAGACGAGAAGGTTGTCGTACCAAGGATCATTTGAAGTAATGTAAAAGAGATGTTCGTTGGGAAAGTCGATATTGACGGGGGCACTGGTGGTGTCAGAGGGGAGGGTCGTGACAAGTTCGACGAGAACGAGGGCCTTCTTACTCTTAGGTGTTGAGAAATCAAGGTCATACTCCTGAAGGATAATGATCCATCGAGTGAATTTGCCGTTAACTTGCCGACGACTGAGCAAGTATTGCATAGGGTAGGAATTTGCGATGACCTTTGTGGTGCGAAGCAGAATGTAATGGCGCAGTTTCTGGACTGCGAGGACAACTGCAAGAGCAAGTTTATCTTCATGTTTATACTTCAAGGGTGGTCCTGAGAGGTTCTTACTAACGTAATAAATGACATGTTCATGATTGTCATCTTCGAGCTGGACGAGGACGCCGGCTGCTGATACAGCTAATGTTGATATGTAGAGGATGTAGTCGCGATTATAGTCAGGTGCACTAATTAAAGGTGCATTTGAAAGCGTTGCTTTAAGATTGTCAAATGACTGTTGGGCATGGTTGTCCCAGTGAAAAGGGATGTCGTGACATAGTAAGTAGAGGAAACTGTGTACGCGTATGGCGTAATCGGGAACAAAATGTCTAAGAAAGTTAGCTTTGCCCTGTAGACTCTGAAGTTGTCGTAAATTACAGGGAGGTGGAATTTAGGTGATAGCTTGGACTTTGAGGGGGTCTATGGTAATACCGCTTTGGGAAACAATAAAACTGAGGAGGTTCCCTGCGGTGACATAGAACACACACTTGAGGGGATTCAAGCGGATGTTGTACTGACAACACCGTTGAAAAATGATTCGTAAATCATCCAGATGCTAGGTGCGTCTCTTGGATCGAGCTGTGAGGTCGTCCAAGTAGGTGAGGATGATAGTAGCCAGATCGTGAAAGATGTATGTCATTTCCCATTGGAAGGTTGCGCCGGCATTTTTTAAGCTGAAAGGCATGACACGATATGCAAAAGTACCCCACAGGGTAATGAATGTGGTTTTATACTGATCGACTGGGTGGATTTGTATTTGGTTATAGCTAGAAAATTCGTCCATAAAGGAGAGAGCCTCATGGTCGGCGCAGTCGTTGATAATTTGATCGATGAAAGGAATTGGAAAGTTTTCTTTGGGACATGCGTTATTGAGATCGTGAAAGTCTGTGAAAATGTAGATAGTGCCCTTTTTTTTGTCGACGGGTATAGGGTTGGAAACCCATGAAGTATAAGTGATGGGGTAAATAAACCTGGCAGCGCGTAATTTGTCAATTTTGACTTTGATAGCCACGGCTTTGGATGGGTGTAGTGGTCGCTGTTTTTGGCGAACTGGTGTGATGTCGGGCCAGGTGTCGATGCGATGTTTGATAATAGAGGGATCGAGTCCAGGTATTTATGTGTATGACCAGGAAAAAATATCCCTATATTCCTAGAAGAGGGCTTTATATGCGTCGATTTCCTGAGGAGTGCAAGCAGTGCCAATGATGATTTCTTCGATGATGCCATTTTTAATGGAAATGTTAATTTTTATGGTGGGGAAAATGTTGGCCATATTTACTTCTTCAAAAGAATCAAGGGCAGGAATGGGATTGTTGAACCAATCGATAGGCCCTGATGGGATAAAATCCTTGGTTTCTACCGCGTAAATGGGGTTTTAGTTAGGAGGCATGGAGGCTTCCTATGGAGAGAAGAGTGCGCGGTAATGTAGCGCATCCCAGGGAGAGTCTGGGTGGTTTATCTCTTCTAGTATTTCCTCGTCACAGTGGAAATGTCGGGAATACAAGGGGTCATGAGGAGTGATCTCGGTGACAGTGGTTGGGTGGTTGCCCCCTAGTGAAGAAACAGGGGGAACAAGGTTAGGATATGGTGCAGGTTCACTCGACATAAACCATATATTGAAGTACTGAGGGGTACCCGTGGTGGTTGGGTGGAGAGTGTCCGTAGGGGAATGAGCAGGAGAATTGGGGGGGTTGTAGGGTAAATCCTCAGAGGTGTCATTGAAGAACCATGGAGGCGTTGGGAGTGCCTCGGGCTCGGGAGAAATGACATAAAGATCCTCGAGTGATGAGGTAATGTCAATTACCGCCTCTGCGGGTCAGTGAAGCAGGGCCAATTGACGTTGCCTATATTCAAGGATCATAGGAAACTGGTATGTAAAATGAGCTAATGAATCACAGAGAGAGCAAGGGCGTCTCATATGTCCATTGACTGAAGTGGTGACATAGTGGATGTCAGTGATATTTGTTGATGAGGACATAGCAGGACTAGGGTTGTTTTGGAAGTTCTAGCGTATGGCGGCTAATGTCTGCTGAAAGCGTGGCAGTGCTGGGAAATGATGGGTATAATGGCCATACTCTGAAAATATAGCACAAGCGTATTTGGTCCTCAACCCTTTACTACTGGAGGGGTGGGTGGTAGTGGTGGGACTAGCAGTAGTGGCGAGTGTTGTGGGAGTTTGATTGAAGGGGATCAAATTCCGTAATTCAGGTAGTAATGGACAATTGTTGGTTTGGTGGCCCTCTTTCTCACATAGTGCACAAGGTGGTGGGATGCATGGAGGAAGTGGAGCAGTGGGCTCTTTCTTCTTTNTGGGGGTAAGGACGAGAATCGTCATGGGGATTTCATCCTGTGGGGGAAGGGATGGTCGAGAGACCATCTCAGGTGGGTGTAAATACCACACTGGGATTGCTAACACCATATTAGGTAGTGTGAGCGTTGCGGCTACCTGAAAATCTTCTATACCTGGTGGAGGGTAAAATAAGGGAATTTGAGTGAGGGGTTGGGGGACTGTCTCCCAAACGGGACTATGAAACTGAGGGGATGTGGATTCGTGGACTGTTGAGGTCGACAAGTGCATAGGAGGTTCTGGCAGGAGTGGTTCTGTGACTATTGGGACGTTAGGAATGACCGAAGCCTCCTGAGGAGGACGAGCATCCTCTGTGTGAGTTTCATTAGATGAGATGATGCATACTTGATTAGGTGAGGGGAAGAATCCCAGGACCCATCTCGACGAGTGGATATGCATCTTAGTTTGTGTGGATGAGGGGAATAATGTTATCAAGGTTGGCAGATGGGTTAGGCTCATAATGTGAGACTTGGTCGATGGTCACGATCTTCCCATTGTGGGGGAACATCATTGTCTGAAAGACGGAAGATGCCACTGCTTTCATAGCGTACATGTAGCTACGACCGAACAGGATATTATAATCGAGCGGGGCATCGATAACTTCGATGTCGATGAGAATAGTCTTGCCCCCGAGTTCAACGGGGACGTTTTGGAAGAGCCCTTCAGGAGAGGATGGTCGTCTGTCATAAGCTCGTAATGTGATGGCAGAGGGTATGATTTCTCGGGAACCAAGTTTCTGCCATACTGTTTTGGACATAATGCATGTAGATGCACCTTCATCGATGATACATCGATGAACTGTAATGTTCCATATTTTTACTAGTATTTGAAAAGAGATCAAGGCGGGAAGACGAGGTTCTCCGCTGTCAAGATCAAAG
>SNQJ01S0163334.1:0-21346 GCA_010110895.2 Picea sitchensis | reverse complement strand
ACCCGAGGACCGTCCGATCATGGAGGAGTTGCGCGGGAGATAGCCCGTAGCACAGGTGGAGGAGAATCAAAGGCCATCGGGCTTCGGGGTATCGGCATTCGGGAACTGACGAGGCGAGGATTCACACCTCGTAGAATCGCGAGACGCGATTTCCCGAAATTAATCTGAGCCGTTGATCGGAGAAGAGACACGTGGCGCAGGATCCCAGAGGATCGGGATTCGGCGTTCGTCGTTTCACAGAGTAAGAGTTTTATACTCTTCGAAGTCGCGACCGATGATTTCCCGAGTCAACTGGAACCGTCGATCTCCAGGGAGACACGTGGCGGAAGATCCCGAGAGGTCGAGATTCGGGGTTTTGCAGGGTCTGTGACCTTGTGCATCAGGAGGCGCGAAATCCCGAATCGCGAAATCCTGATATAACGAGAGGGAGACAGGTGTCAATACGTAGGCCTCTCCATGGGATGCAGACATGTGGCATCGGAGTTTGGGGTTCGGGGTTTGGTAATGCAAGAGATTTGTGACGGGTGAAATCGCGACCCCGCGATCCCCGATCGCACGAGTGAAGAAGGTGACGTGGCTGAAGTGGGACCTCGAGAGCAAGTGGAGGTCAGGTGTCATCGGACTTCGGGGTTTCGACATTCAGGAAATCGGGGTTCTCGACGCCTAAGAGTTCTCGCATCGTGGATTCGCGATTCGCGAAATCCCGAAGAGGACGTGGTAGTGTGGGGTCACGAGGATCCTAGGAGGACAGGTGGCGTGCTGTCGGAGTTCGGGGTTCGGGGTTTTGTGTTGCATGGGACCTGTAGCAACACTACCGTCGATTTCCCGATAGAGAAACCTTCAACCGGTGTGAGTGTNGTGTTCTGTGGGTGACAGGAACTCCCGAGGGAGAAAGAGAGCCGTTAACTCTTTGGGCCCATGAGAATTAGGAGGTCCTGGTGGAGCGACTTGCTCGGTGAGGGGAGGGTTGCGTCAACATCCTCATCCCTTGCTTCCCTCCTTGTTCTCATTCTTAGTTTTGTACATGGACATTTAAGCTTTCTATACTACATTGCATTTATGCAACAAAATACTTTAGACATTTATATTCACAAGTATGATTTATTCCTTCATACCCTCCCTTAACAAATACTTGTGATTCACCCCGGATGGGGTGACACGCGACGATGCCTCACCACCTGGCTCAACATGAAGCCACAGCTTAAATGCTGATGGCCGCCACCCATCCTCTCCGCATTTCCGATGGTAGCCAACCGTTACAGCCGCTATATGGAGGAGGGACTCCTCCTTCGCACAAAAGCTCTCACTGAGACGACACTCAATATGACAGCATTAATGGGTAGCCAGGTGAATCTGTCATTTGGTAATTTGAAAATTCGAGTGCTTGGACAGAGTTGGCTCGCTCTCGTTTTGGACCTCCCCGCCGATTGGGAGCTATGGTGTAGCTCTGGTTCCCTATCTTCTTGGCTCACTTTCGTTTCGGTGCATTCTCTCTGTATTTTTATCCACCCCTCAGCAACAATGACTAGGAAGCGAGGCAGGCCTCGTCGAGGCTCCACGTGGTACACCCACAAAGAGTAAAGGCAAAGGAGGAAGAACCTAGAACGCGCTTTGTTGATGGAAACTTCCATTCTCAGGAAGAGGGCACACGCTGACCAATTGGCACTACACGCCATTATCACTGAGCCTGGGACAGAGCGTAGCATTCATACCATGGCAATTGAGCCTGGAAGCAATATGGAGGGAGGCGCTGCGGACGAGATTCCAACCTGCTATGTTGATGAAACGTCGTACCTGGAGGAATTTGTCACTACCCTGGAATCCCAAGCCATGGCACCAAATTTGCAGGTTGGTAGCAGTCCTAAAGACGAGCCAATCGACGAATTCCCTGTTTGTATCATTGAAGAGATACCGTGGATGGGTGACTACAACCCCACCAACCATGCTGAGAAGGAAACGAACGAGGACGAGGCTCGGGACAATGATTGCGCAGAAGGAAACGTGGACGAGACCATAGAAGGGATGAAGGCAGATGCGGCCAATGTAGGACTGAACGTGATTGAGGCGAGAGCAGGGATAAACATGGAAGTGGGGAACGAAACCTTCGACGACGTAGGTAATCATGACTTGGATGGTCCACTCCTCTGTGCAAAGCATCTGGCTCTAGTGTTCGAATTCTGAGGCCACATGGTAGACCAGGAGCATAGAGCCATCCTCATGGGACAACGTCTGGACTTGCTCCTTGACATGTACTCCAATGCTCCAGCAAAGGGGAAATGTCCATTTTGTGCGCAACCATTCGCCATCCCAGCCAAGTCCACGTGGAAGACAGGTAAGGGCGACAGGTCATCGGGTATCTAAGTTCTCCTATGCTAGTTTGTTTTATGTTTTAATCATGTTGTTGGTACTTGTAAACTTGAACTATGGCCATCTATCCTGGTTTCCTTCGGGCAGGATAGAGGGAAAAACAATTTTCCAAACTATGCTAGTTTTCGGTAAAATGACAACATTTTTGGTGGATCAGAATGATTATATCTCTGTGTATTTTGTCCATGTTTCTCTGATAACTTAATAGCAGGTACTATCTTTTTTACTTAGAAAAAAAAAAGAAATACTTGTGATTCAATCCTCATTTCTTTTAGTCTCTTAAATATTTGATCGTTTAATTGGTCTCGTTACCACTCAAATTGTACTAAATGGTAAATTCTCTAATCCAAAGGGTACAACTCTAGGGGAAATTGTCAGGATGGTCACCACTGTCACCTCTTTTAGATTTCACTGCACGTCAGTTATGGTCTAATGCTTCCTCAATTATACACAAATTTTCCCGATTTGAACTATAAACATAAACACATTGAGATGCCTAACTACTTTAATGCGTTATCAATTAGATCATACAAATTTTCTCATGAATTTCAAACTCAAAATTATTGTTCTTAAAACAGAACACCTGGGCTCTCGTACGAGGGACAATGGACCAATATTTCATATAGTAAAATACCAAGATTCACTTACAAAGCACAGTTGGAACCCTCCTTGTGTTTTGTTCCACAACCTGGTCCAAGACTATTGTTGTTACATTGTTGTAACATACTTCTAGGGCTTGTCCAAAACTACTATTACACCCCTGTAATATCCCTCCTTTGTTGCCCCAAAACTTCCTTATGTTTGCCTCAGACAATCCTCCTAATAGTCCACAATTTGTCGTGTAAAGAACTCCAATTTTTATTTTTGTTTCCACCTACAAAAACACCTAAATTGCAATTGTCATCTTCCTATTACAACCCAAATTCATTGTTGTTCAAATCCTTTACCAACCCTCTTCATGTTGTCCTTATGTAGACCACTTGCTTCATGTTGTCACAAAGTCTTCTATTGTGAAAGTGCCTCAAAATGTTGACTGGGCTTCCTATTTGAGTAGACCAAGCCCCAAAGATAGTTTCCAGGAACTCTGGCCTCTTCGCTTTTGGAAATCCAAGTCTCTTTAGGCCTACTAATACCCTTTCTAGGTACACTAAACCTCCTTCCTCTACTTCCATCCTTACTTAGCCTTCCTTTTCAAGAGGAACCTACCCAGAACACACAAAACATCAATATTGTTTTTCCTTCACTACTTGGTTGTCTTTGCCAACAAGGTGCCTACCCAAAATAAGAATAAAACAACATAAAACAAGACCTCTTAGCTTCCTCAATGGTTGGACCTGTGGTCGCCACACTTGGAATGAAAATTTCAAGCTCTCCACCTATTATCTCAATGTCATAATGACTTGATCTCTATTTATACAAGTCCATGGGATGTGTCAAAATCCTCTCCACAAATTCAACACCAAATTAGGCTTTCATGTGGGTGTGAATCCCCTACACAAACTCACAAATCCCATCAACTTTCCCATGAGGTCCTAGCCTCATTCTAAGGCCAATTTGACTAAAATAAAAGGTCGATATGGTGTCAATGAATATTGCCACATAATTGACACCTTGGCCTCTTGTGGGAATACCTCCCTATGCTAAAAAAATAAACACTCCCTCTTAGTGAGGGAGGTATTTTATCCTCCAAAAATTGGATACACCACTATCTGACATAGTAGAAATGGATTTGTTTCCTACATTGTATTTGTGACCTCATCTGCACCCCAATCCTCCTGACTGGCTAGTCCCTCTATCACTGTGGCGAATGGGTCCATGAATTCTATCACTGAATCAACTCATGTTGTCTAATCTACCTCACCGACAACTCCATCTATGATTGAAGCATATCATACTCCCCATTCTTCTTGGATGACTCCATCCTTTATCATTGTAGTAGAACCTTCTAAATCAACTGGATCTGCCATAGAGGTATTACATTCCCTAGAAGAATCCTACCTTTAAACCTCCTATCTGGCCTCCTCAACCCATGACACATGTCTGTCAATCTTGGAATATGCCTCTCTCCCACCTGAGCCTAAGGGAGACTTCCCTATGAATGGTTGACTCCATTTGGAGTCACACTCCTTATAGGTATGTACAATATTTGGACCCATCTTATCCCTATGAATATGTTGACCTCCTTTGAAGTCTAATATCCTCTGAATATTCCTAGGAGGTTTCTCCTCCCTACAAGATCCCAATGGTTGACTCCCTCTGAGCTTTGGCTCCCTCTGAGTCAGAACTAATAGTGGTGCTACATGCCTCATCACTAGTGGAGCCACCTGCTCATCCTCAATTGTTTCTCTGCTCATGCTAGTCACAACATGCATAGGTTTTCCCCTCATCCTATATAGGTTTCCCCTTCTAATTCTAAGAAATATTGTTGATCTAAATATAGATCATCTAAGCACAAGAAACACATGTCTTTCTTGAAACAATATGTGGTATCCCTTCTTCTCAATATCATAGACTAAGAGAACACAACTCCTAATCTTTGGCACCCATAACACATTCCACACCCTCATTACCTCTCCTAAATCTAGCCTAAATGATACCATACCAGATACTTGTATTGTATACTTGGTCCCCATATCAATATCCACATACAAATATGAGCCACTCTGTGTGACATTGTCAAATAACTCTCTAGCACCTATCATATGGAAAGATTCTTTGTTATCTACCAACCAAGTTCCCCTAATGAAACTTGTACCTGAAATGGAGGAGACCAACATGATATCCCTCTAGAACCTGTTTACAACCTCATCAACCTCTATTGTCTATTCTTGTTTCCTTCTTCGTCTTCCCCTACGGTGTGGACACTATGAAGCATAATGGCCAAAATCATGGTACTCAAAACATTTGATCTTACTAATATACTTCCTCCATCTCATATTTGGAGATGTTTATCTCTTAGGGGAAGTCCTTCTCCCTGGAGAACCTCTTCTTATTGGAGAAACTCTTGTGTCTTTCCTCATGCATATTGCAAGGGCCTAGTTCCCATCACCGTTATTCTTCACCATTCCATCCATATCATCCTTGGAAATTAACTGAGTATCATCCTGGATACAATAATTCCACAGTCTATCAAAGTATGGTAACTTGTATCATGCACAGATCCCTTGCACAAATGGTTCCAAAGACCTAGGAGGACCTCTCAATTCCACATTCACCAACTAAATATCCTCCACCTTATCATGGATGGCAACATGTTGATCTCATATCAATGTAATATTCATAATATAGTTTACAACAATGTCCTCACTAGACATCCTGACAACTTGAAGTCGATGATTCAAATGTAATTTCCTATAAATATTGTCATTTTGGTATAGACCTACCAGAGCATCATATGTCTCCTTGGAAGATGTATTCTCAACAATGTGAGTAATCAAGTGATCCTTCATAGATTCTAGCAACACCCGCCTAGCCTTCACTTCCCTCTTCATGTGAGCTACCAACTCCTACATATCGGTAGGATATACAACCATACGCTCAGTATACTCCTTGAGGTAATTTTATTCCAATAAAAAGAGAACCCTTTCCTTCCAAGCCTAAAAGTTTGTTTTTCCTTCCAACCTGTCCTCAACCTTAAATGCATTCACCATCTTGACATGCTTGGAACAAGAAACAAGAACAACACTCATTTAGTGTTGTATCCAACATATGTATCTCAATATGATCCCCTTCTCTTCATATCCCAACCTCTTATACCATATTACATTTCACTGCACCTTAGTTATGGTATAATATTTCCTCAATTATACACAAATTTACCCAATTTGAACTATAAACATAAACAAACTGAGATGCCCAAATACTTTAATAAATTATAAATTATATCATACATATTTTCTCATGAATTTCAATCTCAAAATTATTATTCTTAAACCATAACACCTTGTCTTATGTCCCAGGGACAATGGCATAATCTTTCATACAGTAAAATACCAAAAATTGGTTACAAAGCAGAGTTGGAACCCTCCTTGGTTTTCATGCCACAACCTAATCGAATACTGTTGTTACATTGATGTAAAAAACTTATAGGTCTTCTCCAAAATTGTTGTTACACTTCTGTAACATCCCTCCTTTGCTTCCCCAAAACTTGTTTATGCTTACCTCAGACAATCCTCCTAACAATCCACAATTTTTGTTGTAAGCAACTCCAATGTTTGTTGTTGTTTCCACCTCCAACAACACCTAAATTGTGAGTGTCAATTTCCTTCTACAACCCAAATTTACTTTTGTTCAAATCCTCTATCAACCCTCTTCTTGTTTTCCTTTTGTCGGCCACTTATTTCCTGCTGTCACAAATTATGATGTTGTGAGAACCCCTCAAAATGCTAACTAGGTTTCCTATTTGAGCAGGCCAACCCTCAAGACAACTATCAAGACTTGTGGACTCCCCTCTTCTGGAAAACTGAGTCTCTCTAGTCATGCGACTTCCCTTTATAGGTAGGCCAAACCTCCTTCCTCTACTGCCAACCTTACACAACCTTATTTTTCAAGACAAAACCTTCCTAGAACACACAAAACAACAAGATTGTTTCTTTTGTCCTAGTTGGCCATCTTCTCTAGCAAGGTACTAATAATAAGGGATTGTGCTAGTCATTACGGTACTTACCCCGAGGGGTGCTTTCTACCCTCGTGAACAAGAGTAAGAGCTTTCCTTATTAAGGGTGAGAGTATAGGCCCGCGAGAGGAGGAGATTAATAATAATAGTACTTGTCGGTTAGTTATACATCAGTCACAGAAGTGATTTCATCAGCTAAGTCATTATTTCATCAGCTAAGTCATAGGGTTGGTCAGGGGCAGATAATATTGGGCTTGAACTTATACAGGGTGCATTCAGAGTTAGTTGCACTTTATACCTTGGGAGAGTTAGTTTCCCTCCACATATTATGGGGATACTCAGTCTTCCCATCTTTCACACTTATGGCAACTAAAGGAAGCCTGCCTAACCCAGATTCAGACAACCCTCAGCCAGAAAGGCGCTCTATACTTCCACTTCTTATATTATAAGCTTATTTATCCAAATCCAACCATCATTACCATTTTTATAACTAAGGCCTAGGAGAGCACTCAATAGGATACCTTCATTGCTTAGCTCCGCATCAGAGTCATAACTTGCCTTTCATTAGCTAGGTGGGGTCCTTAAGGCAATCCCACTTACCCTCTTTCGCACTCACACCTCTCTACTACATTTAGCAAACAGAAATAAGGTTCTTTATCTACTCAGATAGGCCGCGCATCAGATATATATATTTAGATAGAGATAGATATTTAGATTTAGAAGTCTTTCTATTCACGTGCATCAGAGAGACGTATTGCGCTATTCTATTTATACTATAGTACTCTAGGAGAGAGTTAGCTCAGATGCGCTTCTTATCTCGGTTTTTTTTACTACTCTCCTTACATCATTACTTCATTCTTGCTATTCCCAATCACAAGAGGAAGCCCTTAGTTATAATCAAGCGTATGAAGTGCAGACAACCAAGTACTTTTCACAAGGGGGGTATAAGTCAATATTTTTTTCCCTCAGATACCCAGATGATGAATCTATCTAGAACCCTACCCACTGGATTTTTTACATATAAAACATGCCAAATGGAGATGTTTCTCTTTTTAGAAGAACCAAAACGCTACAAGAACGCGGCCCTCCACAAACCAATGATACAATGCTAATATCGCCAATGACGGTTACTTTTACTGTAAAAAGAAAATCAAGGGAGAGAAAAGTAATTACTAGGTCCAACAAGTGATATAAATGCAAGTTCTAGGTCCGACAACCAATGGGTAGCATTGACGAGACCAAAGTCCACTGATTTCGCCTATCCAATGCCCTTCTCCTATCGTTGGCCGGGAAAGAATGAACCTTGTGATGGTAGGAGATGTGGCCTTAATCCGGCTAGAACCATTGCAAAGAAGGAGTCCCACTGTACCGACAATAGTTCCCCACTTCCGCCGATAGTATAGTATAATAGGCACTCACCCTTCTCACTTCTCAGACAACTCTCTCTAAGGAACTTGACAAAGTAGCCCTGTAACTTCGGGAGAAGGGGTGCCTCCTCAGGAGGTTGCAGTGACCAGGCCCGGGTGACTGTTTACCAAAAACCCAGGTCTCCGCAAAGTCGTAAGACCATGTATGGGGGTTGACGCCTGCCCAGTGCCGAAAGGTTAAGGAAGTTGGTGACCTGATGACGGGGAAGCCAGCGACCGAAGCCCCGATAAATTATGCATCTTATAATTGCAAAGTTCATGTATTAGATAAGTTTTCTATTTTTATAGAGATAAAGTATATTACATTGTTAAATGAAGTTGCACCATTACATCTAGTAATGAAATGAACTCTCTCTAAAAAAATCTATATGTTTTTTCCAAAATAAAAACTAGTGCATTACACATTTCTATTAAAAAAATAGATTAACTAAAATACAATACATGATAGAGCACACCATTATATGGTGTTACATTAACTAAAATACAATACATGGTAGAGCACACCATTATATGGTGTTGAAAAGGTGGACCATGTAATATGAAATAGAAAATTATGTAAATTCATATAAAAAAAAAACTTAAGTTCATGTATTAGATAAGTTTTGTATTTATATGAATATAAAGTATATTACATTGTTAATTAAGATTGCACGATTCAATCTAATAATGAAATGAATTGTCTAAAAATAATAGATATATTTTTTCCAAAATAAAAACTAGTGAATTACACATTTGAATTAAAAAAATACATTAACTAAAATGCAATACATGATAGAGCACACCGTTATATGCTGTTGAACAGGTACACCATGTAATATGAAATATAAAATTATACAAATTCATATAAAAAAATTCTCCAATTATATATATCCAACTATATATGTAGAATTAAACTATTTAAAAATAATAATAAAATGATATTATCAAACATTTGAACACATAAAAATGGTTTGATACATTTAGATAAAAAAAGTTAGAGAGATAAATTCTCAAGACCACCTTCTATACAAAACAAAATGTTAAGAGCAATCCGTTGAATATATATCTCATACTTATCCTCACATACACAAGTTCTTGATAAATTGAAGTAAATTAAAAGTACAATTTTCAATATAAAAATTCAAAGTAATTTAATATGATTATTTAATAGTTTTAATATTTTTACTTCGTTTTTTAATTAATTTTTATTCTTTTTATAATTTAAAAAATTAATTTCAAATTTTAAATCAATTTATAACAATACAAACATATAATGTTAATTTAGATAATTATGATATTATGTATCTAGTCATAATATTTTTATACATTATGGTCATCATCATTACACATTACATTTGATTTTAACTAAATGTAAAGCATCTCAAGGGTGGTGGATTCTCAATTGTTTACTTTTTTATGAAATTGATTAATGCAGATTGAAGCAAGCATTTGCTTTAACTTGAATGGTATTAATTTTTAAAGTAAGTTTTATGTTATAAGATTTTTAAAATGATGATGATTAACATTCACTAAGACCAAATTGGTTTACACTAACCAAATATTATTTAAAAAATATTACTAAAATTAAAAAAAAAAAAAATTATTATTTATATATTAAAATTTATTTAAAAAAATTAATTACTAAAATAGAAAAATAATAATCATTTATATATCACTAGCAGGTCTGGGACTATGATTTTGATATTAAAGAAAGGGACACATCTTTAATATTTTGTTTTAAAATAAAGAAAAAGAAATATGTAG
Organism: Picea sitchensis; assembly: GCA_010110895.2. Classification (NCBI taxonomy): domain Eukaryota; kingdom Viridiplantae; phylum Streptophyta; class Pinopsida; order Pinales; family Pinaceae; genus Picea; species Picea sitchensis. The sequence goes on along the minus strand of SNQJ01S0163334.1, from coordinate 11,194 downwards.
AATTTTCATATCATTATTGAAAAAGGTGATGGCCTAAGTAAACTAATTTAAAGAAGTAGTGATCACTCATGACTTGAAATCGAGGAAATAATCGGAAAGGGTGAGGGGCAAGTTATAAAAATAGATGTAAATTTATAAAATATTTATTATTTGGATTTATTATAGAAATAGTATTTCTTTAAATAGATAAATAAATAGTGATTAAAATAATAAATACAATAATTAAATATTATATTTAATACTTAAATATAAAGGTATTGATGTGATAGAATTAATTAAAAATACCTTTTAATTAATATTAAGAAATAAATATATGATAAGGGTAAATCATTCATAATAGTATGGATAATTGAAAAAGATGGAGATGGGACTTTGCGGTTTCTCGTGATCGCAGGAGCACTCACATTTATTTTCTCCTTAACCGGTGCAGTCTCCATTGAGGTCGGTCAGAGATCTTTATCGACTAGCGATCAAAAGTCAGTGTTCTCTACCTTCAATAGACAACTTCCCCTCCTGGATTATGGCTACCTACGAAAAAGAGGTTGACTACACATTGGACCCATATGAAACCCTACATTGGTTCCTATCATGTGGCAGTCCATTTCCTGTCTCCACAATGCACCTGTCGGTGACCGATGTGGCATCCATTTGAGGGGAGCTTGCATGTGTCTCTGCTCCCATTCCCTCTCTGCTTCAAGCTCCGACGTCATTTTTGGTCTCTGAACAGTCTTCATTGCTGCAACCCACAAGCGACCTCTCATCAGAGACTACTCCCCTGGGGACTCAGTTCATGTCTCAAATAGTCTCTCAAGGGCTGGTGGGTTATTTTTCTAGTGTGGGTGTTTCTACTTCACCTCTTTCTGTGGGTTCGCCTTTTCCGACTACTCTCCCCTAGGACTCCCCGGTTCCTAATATCCCAAGTTTCCTTCCTGAGATCCCTCCTTTCTCTCCTTCTTGCGGGGGTCCTCTCTCGGCAGATTTTGTAGTGACACCGCACCCTCTTGGTGCACAAAGCCCAGAACCCAACTTCCTGGGTTCCAGTTTTAACTCTGATGCAGGCTCCAGACTACTCATTGAATTGGTCATTGGGGGCTCGCCTGTAGGGTTTATTTCCTCCTATCTTCCACCAACAAATATGAATGGGTGGGTTAGTATTAGCGACGGAGGCAATGGGGCTTTAGATCCTCTCGGATTAGCTGAGGATTTGGACCCTCACACCATTAACAAGCGCCAGAAGCAGAATAAGTGCAGCGGGGTCATCTCAGAATCCACAAATCTCATATTGGGCGAAGACATTTCTATGGAATAAGTGGTGGAAATGGAGGACAAATCGGTAGTGGGTAAGGTCTATGGACGACATTTCAGTGAGAAAAAATTTAAAGTTTGTATGGCCTCTACCTAGGGGTCGACTCAAACCCCACATACACAAGTTCGACACTTCTCTTGGGGTTGGTTTCTAATTATCTTCTCAGAGACAACATAGGCTTCTTGGGACCTTTCAGGTTATTGGACCATTGATTCCTCCCTAGTCCTTCTAAAACTATGGGATCCAACTTTCAACGCAGCTAGTGAACATATGGACTCCTTCCCAATCTGGGTTTGTTTGTGAGGGCTTTCGCCTCACCTCTGGTCAGTTAAAGTCTTCCAAGCAATTGGGAACATGTTGGGCACTTATTTGGATGTAGACTTCACTTTCAGGGAGATGGGGAAGAAGGAATTGGCCCTCATATTAGGCTATCTTAACATCAGGGGCGACCTACGGAAAAAATTCAACATTACAAATTGGGGTCGAACAAGGGCTCAGATTATTGATTATGAGGGAATCCCTTTCTGCTACAGGCTATTTCATGATAATGGGCATATTTTAAAAGATTGCCCATTGTCATGTTGTGGGCGTACATACTCTTCTTGACATCCCTCATCAACGTCCCATCAGGGAGGGACCTATCCATCGAACTCGGCTTCTCCCTCTACTTCCTCTACCTCAGACTCTCAACACTCTCCAAGTAATTATTCAATGGGGGCTCTACATTCATCGGGTGGTACAACAACGTTCTCGGGTTGGATCGCTATTGGTATGGACTCCCCTTAGGCTCGGGAGCGGGAGACACTTCATCCCCAAGGTAAATTTCAGGTGCCTTCCTTTGATTCTATTTTGAATTTACACTACATTATTCCTTTGTCGGTTCTGGATCACCTACGGGCTTTCAAATTCCTAAAAATGGACAACCCCCTCCCTTACGACTCCTTCTCTCTTCTCTACCCCTTCTAGACAATCCCCCCTTGTGCTTCCATCTTCCCTCTCTCGCCTCCCTCACACTCCTCTCCCCCCGCCTACTGATCCCCCCTACTCTAATTCCATTGAGGACCCCTCCTCAAAATACTCAGAGGAACCTTCCATCCGTTTCCATCTTAGGAATAGGACCATCCTTCGCCCCTCCCCAAAGGATGTTGGGCTTTGATTAGATCTAGAACTTGGCTCCCTCAAGAGAGGTTGAGGGCACACCTCCCTACTATCAAAGGCTCAATCTCGGGCTCGACTTGATATTGGATCTGGACATCAAAAGTCCATTTTTGGGGCACTTAGAGCAGTGCATGCCCCTGGTAAGGTTCCCCCATGAAATTTCTCTCCTTCAATTGCAAGGGTCTGGCGAGCCCTCACAAGAAATATTCCCTCAAATGGTTGATTATCAAACAAACATCGGATATAATACTGCTCCAAGAAACATTGGTAGATTCAACTACAACTTCTTCCACCCTAGACAGTCTATTCATGGGCTGGAATTTCAAGGGTATTGATTCTATTGATACATCAAGAGGTTTAGTTACTGGGTGTCACACTAGAACTATCAAACTTTTAAACTCCTGGGAACTCAATTCTTGCTTAGGGGTTGATATTTCTGTGGAAGGATTGGGAAAGGAATTCAGGATTTTGAACATATATGGGTCGTATCTGGAAAAGACCTGATCCAAAAAGATATTTTAAATGACAATGGTTGAGTTATTTATCATGTGTTAATTAACCATTTAGGAAGTTGAATGAAAGAGGAAGAATGATGAGAAAACATAACAGCCATATACACATCTACAGATCTGAAATAAATCATAAACAACAACAAACCATAAACATCAATGTGATAATGGAGTTCGACAATCTCGCCTACGTCTCAAGGCCTTTGTCTCAGTGGGTGAGGCTTTCTTATTTTTGTTCAAAGATTTAAAGGTACATCACAGTAGTGCCAAAAGGTTACAAAAATTATCTCGTCTTGTTCTACCATATCTCTAGAATCCAACAAAAGAAACGACACTGAAATCAGATGACCAGAGCTCCCAGAAATGGCTCACAAAGGTGCTCTCCTAAACAACTTCCCTCCATAAAAATGGATTTGGATCAAAAATTCGGCAAACTGAACTTGTTGTGAACCTCCTCCATGGCTCGAAGAATCCATGGTTTATAAAGACCTGAATTTCATAACCATCTCCCAACTTCCCCCGAAGATTTGGCCTAAAAAAGGGCCCAATATCCCCCAAAAATGACCAAAATCTCTCAATTTTGCTGATAAAATCCATAAAAATCACTATTCTAAAGTAAATAACTCACTTTAGAAGTAATATAGGGCGCAACCCCTTTTTAGTTGGCCCCTAGTTGTATTAGGCACATCCATGTGGCCAGGCGCTAACCATTATGCGTTGACCCCCCTTATGGAATCTGACTCTGGTCATATGCAATGGCCCACGTGGCCTCAGACTAGCCTCCACACACCATAAGAAGTTAATCCCCCTGGTATTTAGCCCATGGTTAAGACCTTGGTTGGTGGGCTAGCCTGACTGACCAGGGCTTAACCCTGTCTCTGTGCTAACCACCAAAGACAAAGCCCCGAGTCATATGACGTTCCCACGGGATCATAGGCTGGAGTAACTGTTATATACGTGTGCAAATCGCAATTTCGTTATTACCGTCGCAATTTGGGGAAGGGTCATATAGCATAGATACATGACCTCTCTGGGAGCAGGGTCCTAACCCTATCCTGATTCTTAGTAATACATCCTAACCCTATCCTGATTCTTCGCCAACCACATCCACCGTCAAACTTAAATATAAGACAAGGGGTATATGGTTAAGAGCTAAACGATGGGTTGACTGGCTAGTTCGACCCTGCCAAGACACTACCTGGTGGGGAGGTCACACAATTGAAAATTGTCGACTCCAAAACAATTTTGCAAGGACCATTAACCAACCAATGGGTTCCACATGGAACCTGACCATTCGTTGAAACCAATGCCACTTGTCAACCGTTGACTGGTCCAACTGACTGCCTCTACCACATGTCTACTCCAACTGTACCTTGCCTCATGTGACACATGGCATACGGTCATTCCACATCATCTGTACGGATGTGCCATTTGTCACCACTACAAGGGTGACACATGTCACTCCCTGATTGGTCCACTTGTACCTTCCTAACACGTCATTAGTCTGTATGTCCAGTCACCCTAACACGTGTCACCTCCAGATGATGCCATGTCAGTGTCAAATGTGCCTTCCACATCATTTGTATGAACGTACATCATTTATAGTCAACTTCCATGTGGCACTATACATAATGTACAGTAATCATTTGTTTTGCCTGTTTGGTCAAATGAATAGATCATGACATCTGGAGAATATGACGTTCATTTGAGCCCATTCAAGTTGCCTTGGGTTTGTATCAACGAGGCCTATGCACATGTACATTTTGAATACATTATGATAACTTTGATTTTTAGGCATTTCTGAGCCCCATCAAGCTCCTGGATCCAATTATGGATCACACCTCCCCACTAAATACCTTTTGGTCCTCCAAAAGGTTACAAAATTAACCTTGCAGATTACATACTCATAAGGAAAAAAAAAAACACTATGTTGTACAAAAATGATGTTATAATAGGTCATCATTTCAACATGTGTGATTACATTAATGGAAGAAAAATAAAATGAAGTTGTGACATCCACTTTTAGAAAAACCAAGTGGCAATTTTCTTTCCTTCATGGTGTTCCTCTTTCTTCATTGGTAATTCCTCTTCCTTATTGAGTACATTCGCAATCCTTTTATCCTTCTTTTGACGAAGCTCTGGATTACGCTTCCAACAATTATCCTTTAGATGTCCACCCCTGCTGCAATAAGTGCACTGAGTTTTTGGCATCCATATTTGTTTACCCTTCTCTTTCTTCCATTTTGGAGTTGAGTCTTTATGTCGTGTTTCCTTCCTGGTCGACATAAACTTCCTATACAAATATTGTCTCTTCCATCACTTGGGAACACAATGCTTGGGTGAATGACAAAAAGTACATGGATACATATTCCACAAGTTCTAGATTACATGATTATGTTTTTTATAATCAAAAAGAGAATTTGAAAAACCATGATCATTATACCTTCCACAATGATCTTCAATTTTCTTTGGAGATGATTTGCATACACTATCACCATTAAGGAGCGATACACCATCACCTTTCATGAATCGATCCTACAATGACTTAGGCCGTTCATATGAAGCATCACTTTCTTATGATGTTTTGGAACCCATCTTGGAGGATGCTCCTATCGCCTCTTTGCCATATCCAAATCCTAAATAAAGAGGTCTTTCCAAAACCTCAATGGGATTAATGATACCTTGGGCCTCAATTCCAAGGCCCTTTCCTTCATAACCCATCCTGGTTAGCAATTTCAAACCTATACCTCTTGTATGTTTTTCAAATGCACCAAAACCATCTTGATGAGAACAAGGAGAATTTGATGAATGACCGTCACTGCATACCTCAGAGATGTTTTCTAAAACATATGTAGAAGGAACTTTCTTCAATCCTTCTTTGACTTTGTTGTTCTTTGAAGCTTTCTCTTGAATCGATCTATTTTGTTCCAAGTAGTATCCATACAACACTTTCACCATCTCGGCCATGGAAAACACCGAATTTATGAAATCCTTCTCATATTAAGAAAGTCCCTCTTTAGATGTCATTTTATCCCTTGCTATGAGATCTTCCCTAGTAAACATGCAAACTCAAATTCCAATCATCAACTAGCTCTGATACCACTTGATCCGAAAAGATCTTTTAAATGACAATGGTTGAGTTATTTATCATGTGTTAATTAACCATTTAGGAAGTTGAATGAAAGAGGAAGAAATGAGGAGAAAACATAACAACGATATACAAATCTACAAATCTGAAGTAAATCATAAACAACACCAAACCATAAACACCAATGTGATAGCGGAGTTCGAAAATCTTGCCTATGTCTCCGAGCCTTTGTCTCAACGGGTGAGGCTTTCTTATATATGTTCAAAGATTTAAAAGTACATCACAACAGTGCCAAAAGGTTACAAAACTGATATGGTCTTATTCTACCAGATCTATAGACCCAACAAAATTAATGACATTGAAATTGGATGACCAGAGCTCCCAGAAATGGCCCACAAAGGTTCTCTTCTCAACAGCTTCCCTGCATAAAAAATGTTTTGGCTCAAAATTCAGCATCATAAACCTGTTTTGAACCTCCTCCATGGATCCAAGAAGCCATGGTTTATATAGATCTGAAGTTGGTAACCATCTCCCAACTTCCCCCCAAGATCTGGCCTAAAAAAGGGCCCAATATCCCCCAAAAATGACCAAAATCTCTCAATTCTGCTGATAAAATCCATAAACATCACTATTCTAAAGTAAATAACCCACTTTAGAAGTAATATATGATGCAACCCCTTTTTATATAGCCCTTGGTCATATTAGGCGCATCCATGTGTCTAGGCGCTAACCATTATGCGTTGGCCCCCTTCTAGAATCTGACTCTGGTCATATGTAGTGGCCCATGTGGCCTCAGACTAGCCTCCACGTGCCATAAGCAGTTAATCCCCCTGGTATTTAACCCATGGTTAAGCCCTTGTTCAGTGGGCTAGCCCGATCGACCGAGGCTTAACCCTACTTCTGCGCTAACCACCAAAGACAGAGCCTCGGGTCATATGGTGTTCCCACAGGATCACAGAATGGAGTAATTGTTATATCCACGCGTAAATTTCAATTTGGGGAAGGGTCATATAGCATAGATACATGACTTTGTCGGGGCCTGGGGCCTAGCCCCAACCCGATTCTCCGCCAACCACATTCATCGCCAAACTTAAATATAAATCAAGGGCTATATGGTTAAGAACTAAACGATGGATGGAGTGCCTACTTCGACTCTACCAAGAAACTGCCTGGTGAGAGGTCGCGCGATAGAAACTTGTTGCGTCCAATTTTTTTTTTCAAAGACCATTAACCAACCAATGGGTGCCACGTGGAAGCCCATGTCTGGGCCACGTGGCACCTCACCATTCGCCGAAACCAATGCCACTTGTCAACTATTGACTAGTCCAGTTGTCTACCTATGCCACGTGTCTACTCCAACTGTACCTTGCCACATATTCCATGTGTTGTACGATCATGCCACATGTCACCACTGAAAGGGTTACACGTGTCACTCCCTGATTGGTCCACCTGTACCTTCTTGTCACATCATCAGTCCGTATGCCCAGTCACCTTGCCATGTGTCACCTCCAGATGTTGACACGTTATCACCAACTATGCCTGCCATGTCATAAGTATGACCTGTACAGTTAGCTTCCACATTGAACTGTATGGATTGTATGGACTATACAGTCATCATTTTTTTACTTGTTTGGCCAAATGAACAGATCGTGATATCTGTAGCATATGACATTTGTTTGAGCCCGTTCAAGTTGCGTTGGGTTCGTATCGACGGGGTCTACGTACACGTCGATTTTGAAGACATTCCTAGAACTTTGATTTTTAGGCCTTTCTAAGCCCCATCAAGCTCTTGGATCCAATTCTGGATCATGACCCCCTTCTGGGAATCGATCTTCAAAATTAAGTTGTTGAAGGTTGAAAATTTAATTCTGGGGGGAGATCTAAATTTTTCCTTGGGCTCGATGGAGATTTGGGGTCCCTCAACACACCCTGATCAACTCCCTGCTTTGTTCATTCACCTACTATCTACCAACGGTCTATTGGACATTTCCCCCGGGAAACTCAGCCCGACCTAGAGGAATATGAATACAGGCGACACAAGGGTTGCAAAGAGAATTGATCAATTTTTGGTCACTGAAGCACTGATGGAGGAAAAATTTCAAGTGAGACAATGGATTAGTGCTAGGGAAATTTCTAGTCGCTCTTTGATATGGATAGTATTGGAGGGAAGGCCAATCAAGCCTCCTTCACCTTTCAAGTTCAACGCCTCTTGGATATGATATGCAAGTTTTCTTGCACTGGGTCAGTTAAACTGGATACGTTATGATCCCAACTTGGGCTCTCCGGCGGGTCTACACTTTGCAAACAATCTCAAAAGAATTAAACTACTGACTATTCCTTGGGCACGGGAAAAAATATAGAGGGAGGAAAGAGAACTTCAGAAAACAGAAGAACAAATTGCATCTATCTACCTCTCAACCGATTTGAGATTCCCCTCTTATTCTTCCCAGGAACCACTAAATTCCCTAGAATCTCGTTGTAAACAACTTCTAGAAGATCAAGAGGCGACCTTGAGATTAAAAAGTTGTTCCATATGGATAGAATAGGGGTATGTAGACACAAAAAAATTTCATGCCTTTGCGAACGACCACAAATATTCAAATACAAACTGGAACATGCATGATCTAGAGGGAAGGAATGTGACATCCTTTGATGGATTGGCTAAGATGGGAAAACATTTCTTGAAATCCTTGTACAAATCTGAACAAAGGGTGAATATCGTTGAGATTGTTCGAATGGACCTGTATTATCCTAGATATTTGGATGCAGAAAGAAACAATGAACTATTTGAGAAGGTCAACGAACCTGAATTAAAGGAGACTCTCCATAGCTTTCAAAAGGATAAGAGCTCAAGGCTAGATGGTTGGCCGATAGAATTCTATATCATTTTTTATGAACTGCTAGGAGTTGATCTCCTCCAAGTGGTGGAAGAAACTAGAATAAATGGTATGATGCATCCACCCTTCAACTCAACTTTCCTAGCACTAATCCCAAAAAAGGATGAACCCCTCTTCTTCAAGGATTTCAGGCCAATGTCCCTATGAAAATGCATATACAAAATTGTGGCAAAACTCATTTCCAGACGCCTTAAACCCATACTCTCGGATGTTATTTCAAAATAAAAATTTGGGTTCTTAAATGGTTGTCAGATTCATGAAGCTATCGGGGTGGCTCAAGAAGGAATTCAGAATCTGAGAACAATGAGGTCCAAAGGGGTTGTTCTAAAAATTGATCTCTCAAAAGCATTTGATCATGTTAGTTGGTCCTTCATCAGGATGCTTCTCACTCATTTGGGGTTTGAGGCAGCCTTCATCAATTGGATAATGGCATGTATGACCTTGATTTCCTTTTTCTTGTTGATTAATGGAGAAACCTCCCCCTTCTTATCTTTAGAAAACGGGTTGAGTCAGGGATTCCCCCTCTCATCACTTCTCTTCCTCTTGATAGCAGAAGGATTAAGAATGTCCATTGGTTCATCCACCTCCTGAGGGGACTTTAAGGGAATTCAGACTTCACCAGACTTCAAAATTACTCATCTACTTTTTGTGGATGATTTCCTAATTTTTTGTAGTGGCAGAACCAGAGATGAAAAAAGATTAGCAGATATTCTCCAACTATTCCAGAGTGCTACAGGGATTATCATCAACTCACAAAAATCCACCTTATCCCTAATCGAGTTATATGTTTCCACTTCGGCCCTTTATAGATCTATCTTCCCCTTCCCACTACAGGATTTGCAATAGGGAATAAAATTTATTGGCTTCCATCTCAAAGCAAACAAATATATCACACGGGATTTTTCGGTGGCTCTTTGTGAAACTAGAAAAAAGACTAAATATTTGGATTTTTCGGTGGCTCTCAAGGGCAGGCAAGATGACTATGACAAAGGAGGTTCTTGAGGCTATCCTTTTTTACTAGATGTCTCTCTCTTGGATTCCCAAAGGTATATTATAAAAAGTCCACCAATTATTCTTTCGTTTCATTTGGTCTGGATTGAAGGATCACTACACCTTTCCATGGGAAAAATGGGATATGTTGGCTTGCCCAAAAGAACTGGGTGTTGGGGGTTGAATAATATATTCAGTTTTTCAAAATCCTTAGCAGCAAAAGCTTGTTGGATGATCTTCACCACAACTAGTTTATGGACCCAAGTGGTAACCCACAAATACATCAAACCAGACTCTGTGAGAGATTGGATTTGTCGTGACGACAATAGCTTATCTAGTTTCTCCATCATTTGGAAGGCAGTAATCAAATATTTCCACATTATCAACAATGGTTTGGCTTGGAAATTTGGAAGTTGGAACAGATCCATGGCCTTGAAGAGGGAACTCCCATACCCTTCCACAAGACATCATATACCACTTACACACTCAGGGGTTCTACAAACTTAATCAAATTGTTGATCCAGGTTCCACAAACATTTGGAATCAAGGGTGGTACATATCTTATTCTATGGAGTTGGAAGGAGAGCTCAAACTTCATTGGGACAACTACATTTTTCCCTTCAGAGGGGTCACATTAGGCTCCTGGATAAGGATGATGATTTGTTCTGGAAAAAATCCCCTCATGGGGTTTACTCCCCCAAATTGGGTTATATAGCACTTAGTGTCGACCTACTCCAAAGGGAACCATGTTTGTGGTGGATCGGTCTTTGGAAGCTCAAAGCCCCATTGAAAACAAAGATCGTCATGTGGTCTGCGTTGGTAAACAAAGTCTCAACCTGGGACAAGATGAGGAAGAGTCAAAATGAAGGGTAAGGCTGGTGCCCTCTTTGTAAAGGGGAAAATGAAACTATCTATAACCTCATTTTCTTCCCTTTCACTTTAAAAGTGTGAGGAGAAGCTTCCCCGCTCTTGAGAAAACATTGTAGGTGGAATGGGCCAATGCTATATTCCACCTAGAAAATTTGGCTGCAAGATCCTATTCACAAGAACTTAAAAACCCTTCCACATCTAATAATTTGGGGAGTCTGCCTTGCCAGGAACTTGACAATTTTTCAGGATATGGCCTTAGTATCCGAATTAGTAGCTAAAAAAAGACTTTCAATTCTGGAACAATTTCCTCAGGAAAAGAATGCATACGACATCCAAACATATCATCCCAATCCCATAGACCTATCTTTTCCCTGGG
>SNQJ01S0163333.1:39907-52610 GCA_010110895.2 Picea sitchensis | reverse complement strand
AGAGTAAATTCTTAACCCAACAGTTTAATCTGGATTAACTGTCATAGTAAGATAGGTTAGTATGTAGGCTAGTTACTTTATTGTTTCATTCCAATAAAACCAGCTTGATGTAAATTTTGCACCATGTTTCCTATGCTTAGAAGATCGTTTGGTCGAAGCCCCATGGTGGTGTCTACTTGAAAAGTTTGGGGAAAAACCCATACAATACATCTATCCTAAGTTTTTCCCAGTGCATGTGTGTTCCACTCCCCATTTATGCTCCCTACACATATCTACGATCCGGATCGCGGAGCCCAGATCTACGGTGCACAGAGCATTCTGGACCCCCCCGACCGTTCTACTTTTAACCGGGGGGGTCTGGAATCGTTTATAACATTTGCACGCATCTGGACGGCCCAGGGTTGAGCGTTTAAATCAACGGTCAATATTGGATTCCGGACCCCCCCGTCCTTTCTGCCTTTAATGGAGGGGGGGGGTCTGGAATGAGTAATAAAAGGCGCGCTAAGATCTGTGGCCAGGAAACGAGCGTGCAGATCAATGGTCCAAAATGGTTTTCGGACCCCCCCGGAAGATCTTCTTTTAACCGAGGGGGGGGGGGTCCGGAATGGTTATCTCCCTTTGGTGGGCCCCTTTTCATATGTGGCATCAATCTATTGCCCCGAGTCCCATCACCATCTGCTATCTGACAGACACCCATCTCTTATGGATGTCATCTTCCACTTTCTTCCCGAGTTAGTCACATCCAATAACTGCTGTCAGTCCCCTCCCCCCTTTCACTCATGGAAAGCCCCTTATTACGACTTTTACCTCCAATCCCTAGCCACCACGTCAACCGTTTGTATCTTTCAGCCACCGTCACCTGCCATCTCAACCCCAAATGACCCGTTGTCCATTTATTACTGGATAACCTATCCATTATCCAGCTGACCTGTCTCCCGCGTCCAACCGACCCCAGTTTAAATAAAACTACCATTTTTTTCCTTATTTTCGCTATTCACCCGTCGCACCAAAGAAATTCATCACTTACTCCTTCGTTACATTCCGTCACCCTCATCCACAGTCATTCTCCCCCACTAACGTTGTGTTTATTGCAGGTACTGTTGCAGAAATGACGCCAAAGTCCAAACCAGTGGAAGGAGAGGAGAATCTGTTTCTCCCGCCTCCTTTCAACCTGGACAAGATCCCACTGGTCGAAAAAGACTGATTAATCACAAATACCAAATGTGATTTTGATTTCTCAGACCTCCAGTCATGGCCCAGGGAAGTTTTCCTGGACTACAGTGATGAAATTGGACTCTTGGAGTCCAATTTACCCCTTTACCTCTTTCCCCAGATCCACCATTTTCCCGAGTTCACGCTTAAGTGTCAAGCCCACTATATTCCCGAACAAAGAGTCGTCATCTCTTCATCTAGATAAATCCTTTTCCTCATCACGCCCGATTCCATAGACCAGATGATGCAAATCCCCCGAGCCGACTCTATGTCTTTTTTCAACCTGGAAATTGTTATAGAGTTGTATCAGAAAATGAATTTTCCCCAAAGAGCTCAAATATTTGAGCTTTTCCTTCCCACATCCACTCAATTCCCTTCCACAAATGCCCCTTACCCATCGTCCATGTTCTCCACTAAGGGAAACCAGGTCATTTCTTCCCTTTGTGCTTTGTCAGGATACTATTCCGACCAATGGGTAGATGAGCCCATTCTGGGTTTTCTATCCATTTTCTCCACTGATGAAAATCCCACCACCCAGTTTGATTTTAGCACATTCTTGGCAGACAATATTCATGAACAGTTCACGAATTTTGGCACAAAAGGCATGTTCAGATATTCATCAATACTAGCCTACTTGTTCGTCTTTTTCCAGGCGGATAAGTTTGCATTTTCCATGCAGAAGATGGATGCAGATGGTAGACCTCAGGCTGTCACAGCGTGGACTTCCTTGCTGAAACACAACTCCACAGAGTACAGCTTCAAGGATTTCATCGATCTATTCTACCACCCTATGGTAAGCATGCTAGGTGGCAGGCCCGAGCCTCGAATAAACGATGAAGTTTAGAGGATCCTGCACCTCTCAGACAACACAAAGACCAAGGATTGGTACCTGTATCAAAATCATACTGAGATCAAAGTATATGGGTGCGAGTTGGAACCTTATAAGATGCCCAAGTATTTTTCGGTCAGAATCTTCGCTTTAGAATATATAAGGCAGATTATGAATTCAGATGATATCCATTTTGTATCATTGAAGAAAAACCAGCAGCTTAGAATCAAGGGGCAGATTGGCTCCTTCATCTGCAACAGTCGTGGTGTTGGGGAGGAAGCAGACTGGATGCTGAGAGAAATGAAGTTCTTCCTAAGTTTCCCATGGCATTATGATCCATGTGGGATCATTTCAGAGATGAGGGTGAAGAACAAAAATATCCCTTACGTTCATGTGTCTAGGCCTGAAATTGAGAAGTTTGCAAATCAGACAGCCTGGGAGCCCAACACATTGATTGAATTGGAACAGCAGGCTCCCCCGACCACTGTGCCACCAATGACCACGCCACGGGTCCCAAAAGAGAAGAGGTCGAGGTAGGATTCATCTCCACCTATCACTGAGGTATCTTCAGAGGATTTCTAGCTGCACACTAAGAGGCCTAAGACTTCGTCAGTCCCTCGCCCGACAGGGGAAAAAGAAGCCCCGCCTACCATAGTGACCAAGTAAGTTATTCCTCCCTTCGATTCGAGCCTACATAAATACATTACCCCAGCAGTGCCGAAGAAATCCACAGACTCCCCATTGGACACTCAGCCATGCAAGACTGGGCCCAAGTTGAGCATTTTTGAGAAGTACGAGTTTATCAAGAAAAAGAACCAGACCCTTACCAGTAGTACTTGCGCTCAGTTTTGGAAGCAGACGTCGACTGCGCAGCATCGACTTCTATCTGCATTTGACATAGAAAATGGCAGAATGCACATGGCCTTCCTCCAGGCATAGGTACCAGATCCCAAGGTGATCACCGACTACAAGAGGGCCACCTTCGAATTCCAAATGAAGGACGTGCACCCAGCCGATCAAATGGATCTGCACAAGCAGACCAAAGAAATGGTTTTTTATATGTTGGCGCATGCTTCTTCTTCTACATCCAAATTGCAAGTGTCACTGAACAATGTTCAAACACAGCTCAAAATGGAGAAGATTTCATCATTCGCAAAGGACAATAGGATCAAAACTTTGGAGGAGTTGGTCCTCAAGATCGGTTATGATCCTTCGAACGTCAAAGAAGTAGAGGAAATGATAAAGAAGAAGAACGCTGATATAGCATCCTTGAGGAAACAACTGAAGATCCCGCCCATAGAGGACTCGCAGGCGAAGGAGATAGCAGAGAAAGAAGGCGAGAAGGATGAGATGCTAAAGCTGCTCATGGAGCAGAGCGCACAGCTTAGAGAAATGGAAGCTGAGATGGAGAAACTGTTAAAAGAGAAACAGCAAATGAAGCCAATGGAATTCATTCCATTGAGTGTTATCCCAATTGCAGGAGTGAGCACAGCATCAGTGGCAGCGACCCCCTCCACGACTCCATCGACATCTCAGGAGAAAATAGTCGAGCTGGCTGAGTCCATGGAAAGGATGAACCTGCAGGAGACATATATTAGCAGGCTAAAAAAGGAGATTGAGAACCTACAGGAACTCAAATATTCCTTCCAGACCAACCTATCTAAGGAAAAGTAGGTGACAGAGTAGCTAAAGCAGGAGTTACAGCAGCTCCAGAAACAAACCGTGGCAGGAAAGACATTGGCCGAGGTTAAAGAAAGTGTATGGAAAGACATCACTAAGTCCATGAATGAGATATGGCCCATGATCCAGAACATGTTTGAGCATAATGAGTTAGTCCAGAGGGGAAAACAAGCCATTGAGAAGATCAGAGTAGAATTGGGAGATAGGCCAACACAGGCAAATGAGATCATCAAGTTCCTCAATTCTAAGACCAGGGAGGAGCTGGAAGAGCTGAAGATTGAAGACAGAACAGAGACCATCCTTGAGGTCAAAAGAGTTTTGACCAAGAGAGGACTAATGCTTCAGCTGGAAGAGAAGGTTCAGGCCATGGACCAGGGGGTACAAAGGTTCTTCAGTAAAATTGAAGCTCTCCAAAAGAAAGGTCTACCTGGTCTGAAGGTTATTAATGATAAACTGATGACACTCTCGGATTACAAGAAGAGATTAGCAGAAGTGGCTAAGGACAGTTCGAAGTTTGCTGGCATACAAGGGAGCATCATCGGCAAAGAATTCCTGGATGCCCTTCAGTGGGACATCAGTATCCAACACGAGATTCGATACATATTCCTCACCAAGCCTACATTCGCCAAGTATACAAAAATGGACGAAGTGTATCGAAGATAGCTCAAATTCAACGTGCCCAGTCATCTCAGATGGGAAGAGCTCTGTGATCTGATCGATTAGCAGATGGACTGTCCATGTCCATCCAGATGTCCAGTCAGATGAGGTCGTGCAAAGGCTTCATCAACAGTCTACCCAGAAATCAGCGTGAAGTTACACCAAGTCATCAAGCAATTCCTAGATTTAGGAAATTTGTTAAATTAGTTAGGCTAAAAATATATTTAGCACGTCTTGGTCATTAATGACAGGACCGTTTTTAATTTGAGTTATAAATACTTCACCTTTCGAAGTATTGGGGGTTGTTGATCTTCACACCCTGACGCTATCAAACTGTAATATTTTTGAAGAGATCTTCCATTAGTAAAAAGGAGGCACTTTTACAAGATTCTTGCGTGTATTCACTGGTGATGTTTTCTCTCTAAGTTGAATGTTATTCTTGCTTTGAAGTCATCTTGTTTTCTAATTCTAATCTTTAAGAGTAACGAATGTTGCAGGATTTATCTCGTATACCCTGTTTTTGACTCGAAATATTTTAGTGTTTTTCTTCTGTTATTTTCGATAAAGGAATTCTTAACTGCTTCTTTGTTGAAATGATCTTTCTCCTCTTTTCTGTTAATCATCATTTAAGCTATTAAAAGATCTAGTGATTATATTATCTCGCCCTGTGAAAGTTTTTTCTTTGTGTTTCTGGTTTGTATTTCATATTTTATTAAACACAGACCCCATAGCCCAATGGATGTGTAGACTGTCTCAACCAATTCAAAAAACACTTTTACATCAAAACCGACCTATTTCTTTACCTAGCCTAATATCTAAAATTGGAAACATAGCTAAATCATATAGAGAGATCCCTGTCTGAAGTTGGAAGGGCTAGATCCTAGCTTCAAAAGTTGTTGGATAAAGTTACCTTTGTAGATTTCTTCTATTTTCAACCTCTAGGAAATTTACCAAGTGCTAACAGGCCCCACGCCCATTGAACATGCATCAGACGACAACGACTCCATGCATTGGCACAAGAGAAACTGGGAGAAACATGTGTAAAACAATAAGGAGGAAAGACTACCCTCTCGACGCAAACAAGATCCTGCCTACAAGCTAAGGGACAACATCCCCCTCCCGACACAATGGCCTTGACGACCAATGACTATAACCTCAAGGCGCGTGAACCAAAGGCATGAAGGCATTACAACCTAAGTGCTAACAACAACTCACATCGATCAACAACACCCACATGAAAATCACAGACCTCGGCCAAGTTATCCTTCGCCTCTATTCCTTAGGGTGTGCAATGATCCCCTCATTAGAAATCATGTTGTCCCCAGGTGATAGGAAGGATTATAACCTTGGCATGACACATCCTATCTGGACCAAGGACTCTATATAACTCTGACGTGCTAGGATCAAACAATGACAAGAAGGCTACACCCATACCCCAAGCAACAGGTCGACAAGGTGCAAGATGACTACAATCAAAAAGGAAAATCTCAAGCTAATACCCGACTCCGCCAACAACCCGTCTAATAAATGATAAGCCATATGCCTAAGTACGAAGGTCAAACTGTTACCAAGCTACGAAGGTCATAAATGTTATCATAATGTGCACTAAGAAGGGCACTTAACCAAATCAAATACGCTTATCAACAATTATAAAATATCCATTAAAATAAGTGATCTACTTGACATTTTAAAGGTGCTCCATGTTGGTTATAAAAATAATCAACATTATTGTCTAGAAGGGTCAATCCTGAATGTGATTGATGTCTATAATTAATGTCACTTCAATGCTATCTTTACCTCCATTTTATGTTGTTATGTGGTTATAAATAAAATCCATTTGACGTTATTCAACAACAATAATTATTAATTCTAATTAATAATAGAAGAACGTTATCCATAAACAAATTGCCATGTTATCGCTATCATAAAGATAACATAACCCAATAATACATGGTAAGTTAACAATGATAACAATAATACACAATGTAATAATGCTAATTTAACAGGAGATCGTTATGCAATAATACAAGATAACTCAATACAGTAATATCACATTACAACAATCACTTAACCAAGCCATAAAAATCAAGCTATACATTAAAAGAAAAATCGTTGAATCCAGCTATGCGCCCAAAACATTTTCAGAGCAATAAAATCACAATCAAGTACAGGAAAAGGGCAGAGTGGTCAAATGACAAGTCCGACAAAAAGACATGAAGACTCAAAGATAATTTTTTGCCACCTCCAGACAAAAATCACCATGAAGGCACAAAGATAATTGGAAAAATTCACAGAGATTAATAAA
Source organism: Picea sitchensis (assembly GCA_010110895.2). Lineage (NCBI taxonomy): Eukaryota > Viridiplantae > Streptophyta > Pinopsida > Pinales > Pinaceae > Picea > Picea sitchensis. Next base: position 45,927 of record SNQJ01S0163333.1, on the reverse strand, counting down.
TATTAGTGACAGAGGTTAATCACATAGATTAATGGCAAATTGCCTGGTTAATAAAGACATGAAGATGTAGAGATAATGGAAAAATCACTAGGTTATTAAAGACATGAAGATGCAGTGATTAAATGGAAAAGTTGTCAGGTTAATAAAGACATGAAGACACCGAGACAATGGAAAAATTGCCAGGTTATTGAAGACATGAAGATGCAGTGATTAAATTGAAAAATCGCTAGGTTAATAAAGACATGAAGACGCCGAGATATTGGAAAAATCTCCAGGTTAATAAAGACATGAAGACGCAGTGATTAAATGGAAAAATCACATGGTTAATAAATGGGCAAATCACAGTCATAACCAGTGGCCAAAATCACCAGGTAACAATTGGCAAATCGTAGTCATAACAGGTGGCCAAATCATAGTCTTAACATGCAACTATTTCAGTCTTAATAATGGAAAATCGCCAGACAAATATATCCAACCATGAAAATGCAATCAGGATATAAAAACACAGAGCAATAAATCTGGCATTGAAACTCATTCAAGATATAAAAACATAGAGAAGAAGTGTGGTTGAAAGTGTGGAAATTCGGGGTTGAAATGATGGCAACGACAGACCATAAAAAGGGTAAATCGAAGTGAAATGAAAACTGAAATTTGCATGCAGATCCACTGCCCATCCATCAAGAAAACACCAGAAACATTTCGCTGTGTAAATCAAAGGAACGCGGGCATATGTATATAATTGCAGGTACATATAAAACTAGCAGCCCTATCATAAGAATGAGTGTCGACATATCAACAAATGTAGGCATATAAAAAATTTCTATTCATGATAAGGTAATCCTTAAGAATAAATCATTGTCCACATTGAACCACATGGTTGTTCAATAAATCTATCAGTCCACACGCAAACAATCTAAAATGCATAGATTGGGCCTTCAACTCAGAGGTTACCAATCAAGGAAAAATAAGGATAATCGTTCAAGGAGACGCAAGGGTTTTCGGAATTTAGGAAATCAGAAGTAGAGGTACTCAATCACCAGAAGGAGAAATGACCCTCAATCAAACAAAGATAATCAATAGGGGTAGACGGCTGGGCAGAAGCATCCTCTACTCATCATCCATGCACATAAAATAAGGGCGTTAGGATCTATAGGTCTATTAACACTAAAGTGATGACCATCGATCTGGCTCCTGGTTGACTTCTCAGGCAAAGACTGATGAGATAGGGATGAGGGCAAAGTAAAAAGCGCAAACTCATCACAAAATCAATAAAACCATAGGATGGTCACAACATTCAAGGATTGATTGCTAAGGGAATCAAGTCAAGCAACGAGCTTAAGGCTAAGGAAATTTAAGTTCTCGATTAAAATGTTAAGTTCAACACCTTATTTACACAGTTAAAAATACAGAAATGAATGCGTAAGGTTTATAATAATCTAACATGCATAATACAAGCAAGCGTACTGTAACCCAAGTCACCTGCTTCGATTCGTTGTTCCGCACACTCCATGCAGCTCCCACTTGCCGACCGATGAGACTTCATCAGTACCTCCCAGCCAACTCTAGGGGTACTCTTCTTCCCCCTTCTCCCCTTGAGCTGCAAAGGGGCCACACACACTAAACCAGAGAACAACTAGCTCTCAGCTCGCCTCGCAAGGTCGAGCTACCACTCCTCACTAAGCTGGGTATCCCAACTCCCACAAGATAAGTTAGTCAAGTCTAAAATTCTACAGCGTAACGCTACGCATAACAAAAGAGATCCATCATCCTCCTCCTCCCTCCTTTATATGGATTTTCTAAGTCATTTACTTTCCCAAATTCTCGTTTAATTTATTGTTCAATAAATTAATTCATAAAAATCCTCCCCGTACATGTGTCACCCGTCCCCTTCATTGCACTATAAATTAATTTCATTAGTTAATTACTTACTCCTATTTCCCTCACCCACCTAAAATCATTCCTAGAATCGCTCCTAGGTGTCCCCATATTCCCTTACACATTTTAATGGCTTACCCCATTACTAATTTACTAGTTGAGTTTGATTTAGAAAGTTCTTAAATGCAAGATACCTTACTAAGTTAGTCATTCTACTTTTTCCTTATGTTTCCCCTTTCTCTTTATCTTTCCTCATTTTTCCTTAGTTTCCTAATTCTTTTAAATTTCCCTCTTTCCCTTTTCATTTAAACCTCAAATTGGCAAGTGTAGAAAATTACCCTTTTCCCCTATTCCTTTTTTTAATTAATAAATTTTTAATTAGCAATGTAACAAAACAATTATTTCCCCTTTTTAAATTTTATCCCCCAAAAGATTTTTATAAATTAATTGAATTGTTTACCCCCTTCTCATCACATGATTAATGATTATTATTATTATTATTTATTTATTTTTATTTTTATTTTTATATAAATATATATATTGTTTATCACAAGTATCACTTACACCTAGATTCTATTTTCCTAGGCTGGGTGACATTTTATTAGGGAAATTGTTTTAAATCTTTATCATCACACTATTCATTCTAAGGCCATCTAGGTTTATTCATTTATTATTTAACAACGTGACGTGCCCTTCAGGACGCACTAGGTGCTCCAAGGGTGCCACTTTCCTCATTATGTTTCCCTTGCGCAACGTGCCCTTCAGAGTGCACTACAGGCTCCAAGGGTGTCACTCACCTCTTTCTATTTTCCTTATGTGACATGCCCTTTAGGATGCACTCCATGATCGAAGGGGTGCCACTCACCTCTTGACTGACTTGGTAGACATCAAAAACCCTTGGAGTCAATACTCCGTCAGGTGATCTTGTGGGAGACTAAGGGACTAGAGGAATAAGGCCCCTTCCTTATTGCACACCCCTCAGAATCATCGTGAGTGATTGTCACAGTTTTAACTCATGACATCGTGGGTCTTCTCAAACTAGGTAATCGTTAACCTACAGTTCAAGCAACGGAGGGAGTGCTAGTAGGTTGTGGCAGGGCTTCTCTCCAAACCTCTCCCTCAACATTTCTGGTTATCGTGCATGACCCCTCTACTCCACATGTGAGTCCGGTTAGCAAGATGTCATCAGCCTACATCATCAATGGATCGTGTCATAATAAAATCCATAATAATAACATCTAATTGGATATACATAGGTCATATATACAACAATCAAACCCCAATTGTCAACGCCTTGACTCGGTCCAGAGTCTAAGGGCTTTCATCGGTTCCTCTACATCCTCGAGGTCCAAAATCTTGTACACTTTGGAAAATCGATTCAATAGCACCTGTCTATGTCAATACAACAAAATAACATGTCATAAATCCATAATGCCTCATAATCATAATCAAATGCCCAATAGTATAGTAATCTGAATCACTTGCAAGCAAGTGTCCTCAAAGAATAAGTTCTCTTAGTGCATGCAAGAGTGAGATGTTAGAAATATGAAGAACATATGAAACATATATTTCCAATGACACAAATAGAATTGTTCAATAAGTTCAAATAAGAGGACAAAGAAGTCAAAATTTCCATCAATACATTTGTGCAACAAAAGCCATGGTTTATTAGACCCATTATTGTTCGTAACACTTGTTTTTGTCATTATCATGTGGAATTTGAGTTGTATTACGACACTTTTCTTGATTTTGGTAAGATTTTATGGCCAAGTTCACCTCCTCCTTCCACATTCTGTGCTTTTATATCTGAAATTCTATGTGAAAGAGAAGGTGATGAATTATTTTACAAAAAAAATGTGTTGGTGGAAAGAAATGTGATCATTGTGGAAATCTAAGTTTGTTTCACTCAAAGTATCCTATTGATATGAATGATCAATCATTTTCTAATATAACAGTCAATTGGAAGAGATATGAATATATCAACTGTACGGCTCCACATTCTTCAAATGTTATTTCCAAAAGGATTGATTTGAAAGTAGATAAAATCTGTGTGATATATTTTTTGAATAAGTTTGAAGAAGAAATTTATAAATACACCAAGCATTCACATAGAGCTCGATGGAAAGACATACAATTCAAACAATCCTGTGAAGTGTTTCCACCAGGGACAATTTTGTCTGTAGTTGATTTTGCAGAGAATTACACATTTGCTGCACAAAACGAAATAGAGAGTGAATATTATCATTTGGATCAAATCACGATATTTGTCCACGTTCTATATAGACATTCTCAATGAAGTATTGATAACATATAAAGAACCAACGACAATCGACATGTTATTAAACAATATCACTTTTATATAAGTGATGATCGAGCCAACACACATTATGTACAACATTGTTTTGATAAATTTTATGATTCATTGAAATAACGTGGAATCAGATTCGATCGACATTGGATATGGTCAGATGGGTGTGCAGGTCATTTCAAATATTCATGATCATTCTATTGGTTATGTCGTCTTCATAAAAAAACAAACATTACACATTCTTGAAATTTTTTTGAGACTGGTCATGGAAAAGTAGAGCACGACGGTGCAGGGGCATGTGTAAAAAAAGCACTTCGAAGGTATCAGATGAACCCTCATGCCAATCGATTGGAATCTGTTGATAAAGTTCTTGAATGGTGCAAAATGGTGATAAGAAATGAAAATAATCCGTCAAGGGATGTGCATAGATGTGTCTATATATACATGTTACACATGTACACATGATATTTTTATTTGAACGTGTTCAAATTTATATTCAATATTCAATCATTTTCTTGAGATATTTCAAGTTAACAAGTTCTTGTCTTTTGCAGGTTTTTTTGGTATGTTGGAATCCAAGATGTAAATAGATCCATCCCATATGAAGTCGGTACAATACATGGGACACGAAAAACACATTCAGTTAAAACAAAACGTAATCAAAATGTGTTTGTATTTGATAGAATAAATGAGTCTTGTTTTTGTTCAGTTTGCACAAAGGACACATAATCCATAGATATTTGTGAAAACAAAAAAGTAGAATATGTTAAAGCTTGGAGACATACATAACTTAATATAAAATGGACAATGCCACTTGCAATCTTAGTGGAGATGGAATCAAATGAAACTATAGTGTCAGTTGATGGCGATAGAGTTTATGATCTTGTTAGAGAAGGTAATTTTTATGTTTAAATCTTTTCAAATAAATTGTAGATGTACTTGTGTGATAATATAACACAAACTATTTTTTGTCCAATATATCCAATTATTTGCAGGAGATGTCTTTTCCATGGTTGGACCTGTAGACAACACTAAAAATGTGAAATATTATTTGATGCAATGCACAGAATAAAAGATGAGGTTATTAGAAGATTTTGATGATAATGGTTTTATATATGAAAGAGGATTCATTATATTGAAAGGATATTGTTTTCAAGAAACCCATCAAACCAATACTCATGTTCACTTTCAAGACTACCAGTCAGATGTCACAAATTGTCAATATAGTCATTTGGTATGTGCAACGAGCATAAAGTTAATAGAAGTTCAATAAAAAAAAATGTTAGAAAATGGAAAATGTCCAAAGTCGATCATGAACGAATAATTGAAGATGGAATACCATTACAATTTCTTTAAACAAGTGACATGTACATTCTAGAAATTTTTATTTTTCATTGTAAGTACATGTATTTGTGAATATCTAGGATTCTAGAATCATTTTCAGTTTAGTTTATTTTCATGGTCCATTCAATTAAGAAAAGTTGTCTTTTTGATGAATTATAAAGTTTACCAAACCTTATTTACAATTTCAGGGAAGAACCTATAGATTGTATCTAGGGAACCTAAATTGACCTATAATTTGTATGATTACACTTTAATCCTACAAATTATCGAAATCATATACACAAATCCTTTAATCCATGTAACCAATTTACTACATATAGGATAAATGCGTTCATTATTTGCAATTTGATTGTTCAATGTTTTTCATATGAAGAGGATAACTTCATATGAAAAATAGGACCCATTTCCATGTCATTATAAGGGACTATTGGTGGCTTAGAAAAACTTTAAATTTTGATAAATTTTAATGAAGATCGCTTACTTATATTAAATT
>SNQJ01S0163333.1:25848-37888 GCA_010110895.2 Picea sitchensis | reverse complement strand
AATCAACCTCTAAACATTACTTTCTTCTCAAATTTGCAATATTCCATGGAACAAAGTCCCAAAAGAGAAGAGTTCGAGGCAAGATTTATCTCCGCCTGTCACTGAGGTATCTTTCGAGGAGTTCCAGCTACACACTAAGAGGCCTAAGACTTTGTCAGTCCCTGGCCCGACAGGGGAAAAAGAAGCCCCACCTACCACAGTGACCAAGTCGGTTATTCCTCCCTTCGGTTCGAGCCTACATAAAGACATTACCCCATCAGTGTCGAAGAAATCCACAGACTCCCCATTGGACACTCATCCAGGCAAGACTGGGCCCAAGTTGAGCATTTTTGAGAAGTACGAGTTGATCAAGAAAAAGAACCAGACCCTTACCAGCAGTACTTGCGCTTAGTTTTGGAAGCAGACGTCAACTATGCAACATCGACTTCTATCTGCATTTGACATAGAAAAGGGCAGAATGCACATGGCCTTCCTCTAGGAATAGGTACCAGATCCCAAGGTGATCACCGACTACAAAAGGGCCACCTTCGAATTCCAGATGAAGGATGTGCACCCAACCGATCAAATGGATCTGCACAAGCAGACAGGAGAAACGGTTTTTTATACGTTGGTACATGCTTCCGCTTCTGCAGCCAAATTGCAGGTGTCACTGAACAATGTTCAAACACAACTCAAAATGGAGAATATTTCATCATTCGCAAAGGACAATAGGATCAAAACTTTGGAGGAGCTGGTCCTCAAGATTGGTTATGATCCTTCGAACGTCAAAGCAGCAGAGGAAATGATAAAGAAGAAGAACGCTGATATAGCATCCTTGAGGAAACAACTGAAGCTCCCGCCCACAGAGGACTCGCAGGCGAAGGAGATAGCAGAGAAAGAAGGCGAGAAGGATGAGATGCTAAAGCTGCTCATGGAGCAGAACGCACAACTTAGAGAAATCGAAGCTGAGATGGAGAAATTGTTAAAAGAGAAAGAGAAAATGAAGCCAATGGAAGTCATTCCATTGAGTGCTATCCCAATTGCAGGAGTGAGCACAACATTAGTGGCAACGTCCCCCTCCACGACTCCATCAACATCTCAGGAGAAAATAGCTGAGCTGGCTGAGTCCATGGAAAGGATGAACCTGTAGGAGACATAGATCAACAGGCTAAAAAAGGAGATTGAGAACCTGCAGGAACTCAAATATTCCTTCCAAACCAACCTATCTAAGGAAAAGCAGGTGACAGAGCAGCTAAAGTAGGAGTTACAGCAGCTCCAAAAACAAACAGTGGAAGGAAATACATTGGTCGAGGTTAAAGAAAGTGTATGGACAAACATCACTAAGTCCATGAATGAGATATGGCCCATGATCCAGATCATGTTTGAGAAGAATGAGTTAGTCCAGAGGAGAAAACAAGCCATTGATAAGATCAAAGTAGAATTGGGAGATAGGCCAACACAGGCAAACGAGATCATCAAGTTCCTCAATTCTAAGACTAGGGAGGAGCTGGAAGAGCTGAAGATTGAAGACAGAAAAGAGACCATCCTTGAGGTCAAAAGAGTTTTGACCAAGAGAGGACTAATGCTTTAGCTGGAAGAGAAGGTTCAGTCCATGGACCAGGGGGTACAAAGGTTCTTCAGTAAAATTGAATCTCTCCAAAAGAAAGGTCTACCTAGTCTGAAGGTTATTAATGATAAACTGATGACACTCCCGGATTACAAGAAGAGATTAGCAGAAGTGGCTAAGGACAGTTCAAAGTTTGTTGGCATACAAGGGAGCATCACTAGAAAATAATTCCTGGATGCCCTTCAGTGGGACATCAGTATCCAACACGAGATTCGATACATATTCCTCACCAAGCCTACATTCGCCAAGTGTACAGAAATGGACGAAGTGTATCGAAGACTGCTCAAAGTCAACGTGCCCAGTCATCTCAATTGGGAAGAGCTCTGCGATTTGATCGATTAGCAGATGGATTTTCCAGGTCCAGCCAACTGTCCAGTCAGATGAGGTTGTGCAAAGGCTTCATCAATGGTCTACCTAGAAATCAGCGTGCAGTTACACCAAGTCATCAAACAATTCCTAGATTTAGGAAATTTGTTAAATTAGTTAGGCTAAAAATAGATTTAGCACGTCTTGGTCATTAATGACAGGACCGTTTGTAATTTGAGTTATAAATACTTCACCTTTCGAATTATTGGGGGTTGTTGATCTTCACAACCTGACGCTATCAGACTATAATATTTTTGAAGAGATCTTCCATTAATAAAAAGGAGGCACTTTTACAGGATTCTTGTGTGTATTCACTGGTGATGTTTTCTCTCTAAGTTGAATGTTATTCTTTCTTTGAAATCATATTGTTTTCTAATTCTAATCTTTAAGAGTAACGAATGTTGCAGGATTTATCTTGTATACCTTGTTTCTGACTTGAAATATTTTAGTGTTTTTCTTCTGGTATTTTCGATAAAGGAATTCTTAACTGCTTCTTTCTTGAAATTATCTTTCTCATCTTTTCTGCTAATCATCATTTAAGCTACTAAAAGATCCATTGATTATATTATCTCACCCTGTGAAAGTTTTTTCTTTGCATTTCTGGTTTGTATTTCATATTTTATTAAACACAGACCCCATAGCCCAATGGATGTGTATACTGTCTCAACCAATTCAAAAAACACTTTGACATGAAAACTGACCTATTTCTTTACCTAGCCTAATATCTAAAATTGGAAACATAGCTAAATCATATATAGAGATCCCTCTCTGAAATTGGAAGGGCTAGATCCTAGCTTCAAAAGTGGTTGGATAAAGTTACCTTTGTAGATTTCTTCTATTTTCAGCCTAATCGTTGTTGTCATCTCATTTAAAAAAAATAAAATTCACTTTCTGCTTCGCTGATAGTTGTAATGATGAGGTCGTTACATATGGTATCAGAGTAGGGTTAAACCCGTGACTTGGGATCACTGATATTTATTATAATGTTGCTAATTAAGTTGACCTATTATCGTGCAGGTAATCATGGTTAGAGGATTCCATGGAGGAAGACAACGGGGTGCTAGGGGAGGAGACACGACGCCTCCAACAACATCCATACCTGAGGGGTCTAACCCCCAAGGAGATGAACATGTTGTCGGGAAGGAGAAAATAGCGGTGGGTGATGTGGTTGGACTGATGAGGTCTTTTCAGTGGATTTCTAAGGCATTGATACGCTATTTAGATAGAGAGGAGTCCAGGGCGTTGGCACCCCTTAAGGGTCCACCGTGCACTCCGGTTGGTACTGGTAGCACTCACCGCGAACTCGAGAAGGTCAAATTTCTCGAGTTCTTTGGTGCCCTGAATGACGCAGTCGCTGAGGCATTGTTGGAGAATATGGAAATGTGCTTTGCACTTTGTGACTATACCTCTGTTTTCCCTGGACCAAGTTTTGGGAGATCCTTGGTCAAGTTTTACCTATTTTGGGACTTCAACAGTCTGTCGAAGACGGAGCGCAAGATGATGTAGAGATTGTGGGATATCGACCCCTTTTTTAGATTTGGGAATATGTAACGGGAATGGGATGTCGCCCCATGGGTTTACCCATGTTTAGGTCTATTTTGTATGTATAAATAGAAGGCTAGGAAATGTAAGAAGTAGTTGGTAGTTGAATAGTGCACAAGTTTTTTGCAAGTTGGCTAAGTTCTGAGAGTGGGATCTATGTGATCAAGAAGTGTAAGGATTTGTGCATACTGTGTGAGACTTGCAGAGATAAGTGAAAGTCATTGTAAGATACTATGGAGGGATTTGTGTCATAACGCAAGGAAGAAGAATCTAGCAAGATACACAAATCTTATGTCCTATGCAGAGTAAGTTTTTGAGGCTCTGTGCATGTAACCCATTGAAGAAGCTAATAAAGAAGAAGAGTTGGTGGACATATCCCCAGGGTGGGGGTGAACCATGTAGATAATGTGTTAATCTTCTCTGTGCGATGTTCTGATGTGTTTATGTGTTATGTGCTAAGTGATTTGATATATATAGATAAGATTTGTTCATGCTTTGTGCTTATAATGAATCCAGATTCTAGATATGACATCTGTGAACTTGCTTAGCGCTTGAATATACGATATCTGATATATTTCTTATGCTAAGTGCTATATATATTAGATCTGGGTGAATGTTACGATGCTCTGTTTTGTCTGCGAAGTAGATATTGGTTAGGTATTGATGAAGTTTTACTATTGAGTGCTCTGTTAAATATCATAATCACATATCTGTGTCCCAACTAAGGTTGCAAACACCTGAGTCCTGCAACCACCCATGCCTCTACCTCGGGTGAGACTTCATCTTCTTCGTAGGTGTTGCTGAAAGGGCCGATAGTTAGGGTTTTGTTGGTGTGTTGTTGTAGTGTTGAACCCTAGGTCTTCCCCTGTGCCAACAAATGGTTTCATTGCTGGGACCTGAAACTATGATTGGTGGGAACTGAGGAAGAAGAGCCTTTTTGCAAAGATCTGATCTGAAATTGTGAAATATCTATGCGTAGATCTATTACTCCAGTGCGCAGTACTCTACTAGTTTGGCAAGTTCTGTGCTAAGGAAAAGAAGTCTGATCTGAAGAAAAGAGGTAAGATTCAGAAGCTTTGTGACCTAAGAAAGGTAAAAGTGAGAATTCTTGATTAAAAAGAGGTAAGATATGAAATCTTTGTGCTCTGATAAAGGTAAGAATAGTGAAACATTTCTATATCTAAAAGCTTTGTGCTTTGTACAAGTAAGATTAGTTGAATTTTTTGTTTCGAAAGTATGAATCTAGGTATGTTTGATAGATTTTGTCCTAGCTTGAAAACTAGCGTATTAATAAATGAAAGAAGATTTGATATGAGTAGATCTGATATTTATAGTGAAAAGTATGTTATACCTATGCATAGAAAGGATATTTGGACTAATAAGTGTATGCAGGATCCTAGAAAGAATTTTTTGCAGGTTAGCTACCGTGATCCTAGTGCGCAGTACAGGAAAGGCTAGGGATCATTTAAATGAAAGAGAGGATTAACCCTTTGTTATAGTTGCAGAAAAACCGAGCATCTTGCTAAGGAATTCCCTGGGAGAAGATCTAGTTGTCTTTGTTGTAAAGCTATGGACCATGAAGTATTGGATTGTCCTAGAATGATTGCTAAGCTTGAAGGAATGAACATGAGACAATAAAACCCTAAGACAAATCTAGAAACTAAGATTATGATAGAATCCCAGAAAGAATCAGAGACTATATTACTTCAAATAAAAGAAACCATGAATGCTCACTGACATGTCAACTTATCAAAGATCTTCACAGAAAAAGAAAGCCTTGAAGCATGAATAGTAGACTTCAACATTGATTGTGTTCTGGATGAGGAAACACAGGTGATCATGACAGAGAGAACATGGGAAGCTATAGGGAAGCCTGCTATGATTCCTTCACTAGGAGGAATAGGACTATTCAAAGGAAAGTTGATAAACCTGTGTGGAAGCCTCACTCGAATACCTATGAATGCCAATGGAACTTCGACAAATGAAGATTTTGAGATTATTAAATTTATTGAGGAAAGTGCCCCACTTACCATGCTACTAGTAAAACCTTGGAGTGAAAGAGATCAAGCCAGAAGGTAAGAAGAAGAAGAATTTTTATAATAGAATAAGCAAGAGTTAAAAGAATTCATGACTAGAAGGATCGCACACTTGATTGAGGAACAAAGGAACATATCAAAGCCATTTAACACCAAAGACCCATATGTCGAAGTTGCAAGAACACTAGAAGAACCACTGAAGATTGAAGTATCTCTTCCAAATGAAGAAGAAGGGTTACCCTTAAATCTTAGGAAAGAATCTCAACAATGCGAAGTAACAATGCCAAAATAAGCTAAGAATCAAAATGGAAAAAGGCACGCTGAGACGAAGCTCACTGGGAAGAAGGCTAGAAAGCTAAGTAAGAAGCAAGCTAAGATCAACAAGTTGTAGAAGGTTCCATAGGAAACCTCACATATAAAAAATTTGCAAAATTGGAGATTCGTCGGGATATTAGAACAACGATGCATGGCTCTTCTCCATAGTGAAGTGATATAGCCGTTGGGGCCATTATAACCATTAGACCAATGCTTTGAATGGTTAGAAACCCATTTATGGACAACCATCTCACCATCCAACCATTGGGACCATGCCATAACAGATAGAACAGAGTTAGTGAAGGCTTCATACCCATTACAAGTGACCCGTTGTTGAGTTATCTATTTATCCCGTCATTCCATGCACTGAGAACACTTTTTCCAACTGAGAATTTGAGCCCATAGACTAAGTTGATCTTGCATAGTGATCATCGCATTATTTCCATATATTACATTGCAGTGTTTGAGTTACCCCCTGAACCCGAGATTGTTAACCTAACTACAACAAGAAAAGGAATAGTGGCTCATGGAGCAACTTGAAGTAAAGGAAATGGTCAACAGAGAACTTCGCTCTGTGACAGTTGTAGAAGTAAAGGTTGAATATTGATTTTCACAGCAAGTAGCGTAACCTAAAGAAGTGATCCAGCAACTAATCTAGCAACTACAAAAACACATAGCAGATATGGAGCTACGCACAGTACCCGAGACCCCTAAAGATGTAAGAGACCAAAGGGAAGCAACCGCCAAGAGGGCAGTTGAAAGACTCAAGGTTCTTACCCTGGAATGTAAGCAACTCGCTTATCACAGTTCCCTAACATATGAATGACTCGCTGAGAGTCCAGAATTAAGATCACTGGAGTCGCAACTCCAAGAGGCAAAGTATCAAGAAAAAAATATATAGGATCAATTGAAGTCCCTGTCAGCTGTGGAAAGAATGAAGTGCTCCAAAGAGAAATGCACTACACAACAACAAATCTATATTATCTAGAGTAGAGTTATGGAGATAATTCATAAACTCCAACGTGTGTAAGATAAGGCCTATAAGTTGTTTACAGAGGTAGAAGGCCAAGGCGAAGAGCTAGATCAAGTTGTCACTACAACAGAACATCGTCTAGAGGGACCTATTAATGATGAATTCATCCACGAGTTCTCTGAAAAGGAGGTCGTAGCACAGTAGCAGGTCGAGGCAGCTCGAGCCAAGATCAAGGCGTTAAAAGAAAAACTAGTCTGACCAGAGTGACTTGGGATGAGTCACGAGTGAGTGTTGGGGGTGTGTTGGCCCTTGACCAAGTTTTGGGAGATCCTTGGTCAATTTTGACCTATTTTGGGACTTCTACAGCTTGTCGAAGACAAAGTGCAAGACGAAGCAAAGATCACGAGATCTTGCCTCCTTTTTGGGTCCTTTTTGGGATTTGGGAATATGTAACGGGAATGGGAAGTCGGCCATGTTTAGGCCTATTTTGTATGTATAAATAGAAGGCTAGGCAATGTAAGAAGTAGTTGGTAGTTTAATAGTGCGCAAGTTTTGTGCAAGTTGGATAAGTGCTAAGAGTGGGATATGTGTGATCAAGAACTGTAAGGCTTTGTGCATACTATGTGAGACTTGCAGAGCTAGGTGAAATTCATTGTAAGAGACTATGGAGGGCTTTGTGTTGTAACGTAAGGAAGAAGGATATATAAATCTTCATAGATCTTCTGTCCTATGCGAAGTAAGGTTTTGAGGCTATGTGCATGTAACCCATTGAAGAAGCTAATAAAGAAGAAGAGTTGGTGGACATAGTCGCAGGGTGGGGGCGAGCCACGTAGATACTGTGTTAGTCTTCTCTGTGCAATGTTCTGATGTTTTTATGTGTTATGTGCTAAGTGATTTGATATAGATAGATAAGATCTATACATTCTTTGTGATTATAATGAATCTTGATGCTAGATATAACATCTATGAACTTTCTTAGCACTTGAATCTATGAGATCAGATATATTTCTAATGCTAAGTGCTTATATATATTAGATCTGGGTGAATGTTGCGATGCTCTGTTTTATCTGCGAAGTAGATTTTGGTTAGGTATTGATGAAGGTTTACTACTGAGTGCTCTATTAAATATCATAATCATATATCTATGTCCCAGCTAAGGTTGCAGACACCTGAGTCTTGCAACCACCCCTGGCTCTACCACAGGTGAGACTTCATCTATTTCGTAGGTGTTTTCGAAAGGGTTGGTAGTTAGGGTTTTGTTGGTGCGCTGTTGTAGCGTTGAACCCTGGGTATTCCTTTGTGCCAACATCATCCAACATGAAGGTTTGCATGGAGGTCTTTCAATTGAAGGGGAGTGCTCTTCTATGGTGGAAGATGTTTTTGCCGTAGTTGAAGATGGTCTTCTAAGACGTTTCATGGGAATTATTCGAGGAACGATATTGAGAGAGGTACCTTTCAGAGGAATTCATTGAGTGTTAGCTCAATGAGTTCAAGGCATTACGATAGGGTGGTCGTACGGTGCTCGAGAATGAGGCCCATTTTATGAATTTTCTTTAGTATGCTCCACATCTCAATACTGAGAAACTTAAGGTCAACAGGTTCGTGCTCAACCTTAATGGAAACATAAGTGAAAATGTTAAGATTATGATGCCTCTGACCTTGCATGATTTCATCCAGAAGGCCCTCATAGTAGAGCAGGATCTTGTTAGTGGGGGTCGGAGAAGGACTACAGTGAGATTGGCAGGGCAGGTGTCATCTGGTGCACAACAATATCACACACCAGATAGACATACGCCAGGATATCGTGGCTTCCAGAGGGGATCCACTTTCACTACACCTCGGTGACCAACGCGTCAAAAACGAACACCTTATCAGGGACCACAACAACAATGTTGACCCCAGTAGCAATAGTTTAGGCTTGTTCAGTAGAACAGGCTAGGATTCTAGGTCGGTGGGCCGTCATCTTCTACTTTGGGTACCAGGAGTACTAGAACAAAGAAGGGGTGTTGGACATGTGGGGAGCCACACTACCAGCGCGACTTCCTAATGGAGAGGAATAGAGCGTCTGGACTAGCTAGATCCACTACCGCGGGAGATTTGGGAAAGGCCCATTGGATTCATGCAGTAGTGAATAACCACTAGGAAGAGCACTAGTCGATTGTGCTTGAGTTGTCAGGTACCATCGCTGACCAGACCCTTAGTATTTTGATAGATCACGGAGATACCGAGAGTTTCATTTATGGTGAAGTGCTAAAAAGGATTAATTAAGGTAAAGGAAGTCAAACATGATGAGTTTAGCTATGTAGAGATGGATTTGCGAGCCAAACAGAAGGATGGAGGGAAGGTTACAGACTGTACCCTTAACTTGGGAGAGTTTGTCACCAGGGCCAACTTGTACGTCACGATCTTAGGATCTTATAATTTCATGATTGGTATGCACTGGTTGGAATCACATGAGGTGATACTCAACTGTAAGATGAAACAGTTGAGTTTGGTTGATGATGAGGGACAAAGGCACGTGATTGTAGGTTGGAACTAGGGAGTTTCCCTGAGGTTCATCTCTTCCTTGCAGATACGTAAGAGCATGCGCAAGGGGTGTAAGCTTTATGTGATCCTTGCATTAGACAAAATGGGAGTAGCAGAAGTTCTAGAACACCTTCCGGTTGTGAGAGAGTTTGCATACGTCTTTACACAAGAGTTACCTGGAATGCCGCTAGAGAGGGAATTGGAGTTTACCATAGACTTGAAACCAAGGACTGAATCAATAGCAAGAACTCCTTATCGAATGTCAACCCTGAAGTTACAAGAGTTGAGAATGAAACTGAAGGAGTTGTTGGACCTGGGAATTATACATCTGAGTGTGTCACCATGGGGTGCACCTATTATTTTCATACAAAATAAGGATGGATTGTGGAGGCTTTGCATTGACTACCGTAAATTGAACAAGGAAACGATCAAGAATCAATATCCATTGCTGAGGATTAATTATTTGTTCGATTAGATAAAGGGTGTGACAGTGTTCTCAAAGATCGATTTGCGATCAGGGTATCACCAGTTAAGGATCAAGGAGGATGACATCCCTAAGACCACCTATAAGACGAGGTTTGGGCATTATGAGTTTACGGTTTTACCGTTTGGACTAAAAAACTCCCCAGGGGTATTTATGAGTTTGATGAATGGGGTGTTATATGAGTACTTGGACAATTTCGTCCAAGTATTCATAGACAATATTTTGATTTACTCTCGGATGATGGAGGAGCATGAAGAGCACTTACGCTTGGTACTACAATGTCTATGAGAGCACAAATTGTATGGGAAGTTTTCCAAATTCTCGTTTTATCAATCAAATATTCACTACTTAGGGAATGTCATATTCGACAAATGTATCAGCATGGATCCAGCAAAGGTCAAGGCTATTATGGAATGGCCTTCACTAAAGAATGTCCCAGAAGTGCGTAGCTTCATGGGTTTAGCAGGATATTATCGACGGTTCGTCGAGGGATTTTTGAAGATAGCAGATTTGATCATGGAGTTGCAGAAGAAGAACAAGAAGTTTGTTTGGACCAATAAATGCATGGAAGATTTTCGAGGGCTCAAAGGGTTGTTGACAATGGCACCGATACTAAAGGTCCCTGACATGGACGTGGGATTTTTGGTATGCACTGACACATCCAAGGAAGTCTTAGGCGGAGTCTTGATGCAAGATGGTCGAGTGATCACTTACATCTCGAGGAAACTGAGAAGGCATGAGGAGAACTATGTGATACATGATTTAGAGTTGTTATCCATTGTATATGCCTTGAAGGTTTGGAGACATTACCTTGTTGGACAAAAATTTGAACTAAATATGGACCACTTTGGACTACAACACATCTTTACACAAAGCGACCTAAACGGGCGACAACAAAGTTGGTCGAAATTTCTTAGCGAGTACGACTTCAATATTACTTACATAAAAGGAACAGTGAACCGAGTGGTAGATGCATTAAGTTGGAGACCACACATATTTTTGGTGTTGCCTCTTCAGAGGAATTTACGTGAAAATATTCTAACTTTACATTGCAACGATGACTGATACAAAGAGGTTGAGGATTTTATCGGACAAAACACAACGATGGTACCAAGATTTGAAGGATTTACGTTTGACGACGATGGACTATTGAGGTTTAAAAATTGGATTTACGTACCACCGAATGATGAGTTGAGGAGTTTTATTCTAAACGAGGCTCACAGAGCAGTGTACATGGCCCACCCAGGAGTCTTGAAGATGAGGGCAAACCTTAAACCCTTAATCTTCTCAAAGGGAGTAAAGGAAGACATAGTTAACTATGTGGCCCGATGTCTAGAATGTCAGCAGGTAAAGGCTGAACATAGACATCCAACAGGATTATCACAACCACACGCTATTCTAGAATCGAAATGGGGGGTCATTTCAATGGATTTCATTGTTGGATTGCCACTGACGGTAAGGAGACACGACTTGATTTTTGTGGTAGTCGACACTCTAATGAAGAGTCTTCATTTTATTCCTGTGCGTACGACGTATCAGGCACCTGACATAGATAGAGTTTTCATTAGTGAGATTGTGAGGCTGCATGGCATGCCTAAGAGGATTATATCTGATCGAGGATCGGTGTTTACTAGACAATTTTGGACTAGTTTCCAAGAGGCCTTAGGAACCCAACTTAAATTTAGTATTGCGTATCAACTGGAGACTAACAGGTAGACCGAATGAATGAACCAGACCTTGGAAGACATGTTGCACATGTACGAGATGGACCAAAAGAAGCGTTGGGAAGAATTTTTGCCATTGGTAGAATTCACTTATAACAACAGTTACCAAAGCACCATTAAGATGGAACCTTTCGAGTTCCTTTATGGGAAACCATGTCAGATGCCTTTGAGTAGGGATTGGCTTGAGAGGATAGGTTCTGCTGGGACTAGAAGCGGTCCAAGAAATGGAAGAGAAAATGAAAACAATAAGACAAAGGATCAAAGAAGTGCAGGATCAGTAGAAGAGTTATGCCAATGCGCACCGTGTGGATCGTAGTTACGAAGTTGGCGATCGAGTATTCTTGTGGGTAAAACTGCATAAGAGTTCGATCAAGTTTGGAAAGGGAGCTAAACTCTCTCCTAGGTTCATGGGATCTTTCGAGATTGTGGAGAGGAAGGGGCCCATGGCCTATTGACTAGCCTTGCCTG